>CAJGYO010000002.1:13893511-14051381 GCA_904845875.1 Miscanthus lutarioriparius
CCCAATGATCCAATTATGGAGAATACAATAGGCTAGTACAAGCTTCACTTAAGTCTTGTATGGGTGGAAAGGTTTATTATGTAGGATATGAAGTCTGTTCTTGAGTGCACCAAAAGCTCTCTCCAGTGTCACCCTAAGGGATGAATGCCTTAGGTCGAACAGTTCCCTGGCATTGGTAGGATAATTGAGGCTCCCAAATCCAGACAAGTGGTACCTCACCCCCCTATAGGGAGGGGAGGAAACTAGTGCGGCAAGCATAGCCAGCATCTATCAGGTAAAACTTCCCTACAAGTGGACCAAAAGATATACTACAGTGAGGGTGTGGACTAATAATTTCAATTACCTTCAGGAACTATGAACCCATCATTCCTGTCAATTGCATCAGCAAGAACGAGTGCATCATGGGTAGAGCCCTCCTAGCCAGCTAGGATATAGGTGAACTTGAGATCAAAGTCTACATCAGCCATCACATTTTGTGTGGGGTTGTGTTTCCTACCCCTGAAAGCCTATTGCATGTGTCTAGGCACCCTTGCCAACACATGTGTGCCATCAATGGCACCAACACAGTCCTAGAAATGTGTAGGATAGTGGATAAGTGTAAACATAACAATTAGTTAAACCTAAGGCAGATAAACATGATTAACAAGTACCTGCATATATGGGTACCATCTCTGGCTACCCATGATTTTTGGATGTGTGGCAGTGGTAGGAGGGTTGATCATTTCATTCCTAAGCCCACCAACAACATAGAGAACTTGGTGGAAGACTCTACTAATTGTCTCAATGGACCTCCTAAAAGACTAGTGAACTACCCTGAACCTCTGGTTGTGACCAACCACATAGAGGAACATTATAACCTGCTCCTCAATAGAACACCCACTGGTTTCTCTAACAAGGCCTCTACCTCTAAATAGGTTGCATAGAGCAAAAAAAGGAGCTCTGATCATACGCAACATAGCCAAACACTCGGCATCAGTGTTGTTAAATATCATTTGGAGGGTGGATAGCCTATGCTGCTGGCTTAATGACCTAAGACCATAAGGGATAGGCTCTAGCTAGGCCCTAATTCTTCTCAGTCTAGTGACAAAAAAAGAAAGCATAACCACAACTATGGCAGCTGCATGCCTGGCCATCATCTCAGGTTGTGCAGTTGGATCCATCTACATGCATTCAACATTCAAAGATACAACTTAGCTATAGTAGACCCTGGCTAGCCTCAATATGAAAGTGCAATCATTCATATCAAAAGCTAACAGTACGACTGCATAAAAAGTCCATTTTTGGCCCTTCAACTATGGCTGCAGTTTGTTTCTAGCCCTCTAACTCGAAAACCAGACATGCGCAGTCTATTAACTCTCTAAACCAGTTAAAAGTGGCCCTCGCGCCGGGGCGACGGCGGTTTCCGCCCAGTCAACCCGCCACGACCACGGTATTGGCCCATTTTCATTTTCTCGCGGCCCAAGTACTCCCGCACTCTCCTCTCACTCTCTTCCGTTCGTTCCCCAACCTAAACCCTAACTCCCCAACGGCTGTGACGGCAATGGCGACGGCGACGGCGGAGGGTGCCGGTGCGGGTGCGGATCAACAGCTCCTAACATTCCTCGTGCGGGGACCCGCTCCAGTCATCGACTTGCTGCTGTGGCGGCAGAGGAATGCCTCGACGGTGGCCGTGGTGGGCACCACCGCGGTCTGGTTCGTCTTCGAGCGCACGGGCTACAGCTTCCCCTCCTATCCAACGCCTTGCTCCTCCTCGTCGCCATCCTCTTCTAGGCCAAGTCCGCATCGCTGCTCAACAGGTACAGTTAGCCTGAGATCTGATATGGAATCATTCGCTCCTTTTCTTTGTGGTGTTTTGTTGGCGTGGTTCTTGGCCTCTAAATTGAGAATAGTTTGTGATGGATTGTACAAAATTGGATAATTCCCTATCAGTTTGGATGTAGCTTATTCCTTTCTTCGACTACCTCACTACCAAAATAGTGTATGGTCATCGTTCATATTCTGCTTCGGCAACTCGTAGCACTAAGTCATTGTGTACGATATGTTAACTTGATAGAAGTTAATTGCATTTGAATTTTAAGCAGTGTAATCAGGTTTCCTCATTCCCCAGAATTGGTTTGGTCTTCATTTTGCAATGCCTCTAATTGATATTTAGATTTTTGTGATTTTGCATGATATTTTGTGATCAGCAATGTACACTGTATTTCCATTGTAACTAGGCTACATGTTGTCCATTCAGAGTGGTAGTCTGAACGAGTTTTTTGGTTCCTGTTCCATGTAATGTAGGATATTTTATGCGCCATGGACCCTCTGGATACTCTTCCTATTTGGTTTCATTATGGATGAGAATTCTTGAGAAGAGGAAATAATGTGTATTACTTGGGAGGAGAAGTGGAGGTGTCATACATTGACCGTGATAAAGTCTCTCTCCCTGAGGTTATAGGACACCTTAATGATCATTGCACTGTTGAAGAAGGAGCATTGTTGCACTGGCTTGTTCCTGGAAGGCAGCTTTCTAATGGCCTACGTGTTCTGATGGATGATTAGGCTTGCATTAAAATGGCAAACAACACTGAGGAAGGAGATGTAGCAGAGATATTTGTTGAAGGACATGCAGTTGATGATGAAGAGGAAGAGGATGATGAGGACAACAACTTTGAAGATGAGATTGAAGGTGAGCAAGAAGAACATGATGACAGTGAGTTTGAAGGTGGATATGAGGATGTCTTGGATGCTTATAATAAGAATGAAAGTAGGGAAGATGTAGAGAAATAGATCAAATTTGTAAGGGAGTGGTACAGCCCTAGCAAGATGGACAAGGGGAAGCAGGTGGTTGATGACCAAGGGAGTCAGCCAGTTGCTAGTCAACAAAATATTTCAAGTGTTTTGAATGACAAAGAAAATTTAGAGGACAGCATTGATAGTGAGTTTTTGCCTAGAGATGACAATTCATCCGAGGAAGATGAAGAAGTTGCACAGATTCAAAAGAAGTTCAAGGAATTCAAGAAGAGCATAAATAGTGTACAAGTAGCAAATCTGGATGATGTCACCTTGGATAGGCCAAATTCTGGGTCAACCACGTTTGAGCTTGATGATGATGCAAATGACACCCCATATGCCAACAGCAGTGCAGAGGATGAGTCAAAGGAGGAAGCAAGTAAGGGGCACTTAGAGACCAAGCACAACTATTACCCAAGGTTCAAAAAGAATGTACCTAGTCCTAGGTTTGTGATTGGCATGAAGTTCACTGGGAAAAAGCAGTTCAAGAAAGCAGTTATCAGGCAAAGTTTGCTAGAGTGGAGGGTGATCAGGTTTAGGAGGAATGAGTCACACAGGATGTTAGCTCTATGTGATTGGGACACATGTACCTGGAGATGTTTGTTGTCAACCAATTCAAGGACAGACAACTGGCAGGTGGCTAGTCTAAATGATTTGCACACATGCCCCCACAAGGAGGGACAACAAGTTAGTACTGCTAGTAGGATTATAGAGAAGTATGAGAAGTTCATAATGGCCAACCCAACATGGAGTTTGGAAAGAATGAGAACCACAATTTAAGAGGAGATGTTTGCTATGGTAAGCATCTCAAAACTAAAAAGAACAAAGGCAATTGTCACGCAGAAAGCACTAGATGCAACCAAAGGCCAGTACCAACTTCTGTATAGATATTAGCTTGAATTGTTGAGAAGTAATCCTGGTAGCACAGTCATTGTCAAAAAAGAGCTTTAGTTGGAACCACCAGTATTCCAGAGAATGTATATTTGCCTGGATGCATGTAAAAAAGGATTCATGGCAGGGTGTAGAAAAGTGTTAGGTCTAGATAGCTACTTCTTTAAGGGTGCAACGAATGGGGAGCTTCTGTGTGCAATAGGAAGGGATGCCAACAGCCAGATGTATCCCATAGCATGGGCAGTAGTAGAGAAGGAAAACAATGAATCATGGGACTGGTTTTGTGACATTTTGTTCAGAGATGTTGGAGTGGGAGATGGGGAAGGGTGGGTTATCATATCTGATCAACAGAAGGATATCCTCAACGCAGTACAGAAATGGGCTCCTAGTGCTCAACACAGGAACTGTGCCAGGCATATATATGCCAACTAGAGAAAGAAATTCAAGAACAAGGAGTGGCAAAAGAAATTCTGGCATTGTGCAAAGGCACCCTGTCCATCATTGTTCAATCTTGCAAGGGCCAGACTAGCAAAGTATACACCAGATAGTGCACAAGCCTTGATGAACACTGATCCAGCTCATTAGAGTAGGGCCTGGTTTAAGATAGTATCAAATTGTGATTCTGTTGACAACATGTGTGAAACATTTAACAAATGGATTGTGGAAGCTAGGTTCTTTCCTATTGTAACTATGCTGGAGACAATTAGAAGGAAGGTGATGGTGAGGATCCAACAGAATAGGTCTAAGTTACAAACATGGATAGGAGCAGTGTGTCCCAACATCCTTAACAAGCTAAATGCAAGTATCACCCTTTCAGGGGTATGCCATGCTATTAGTAATGGAGCTGACAGATTTGAAGTCAATCATTAGGACAACAGGTTCATAGTTGACCTATAGGCTAGAGAGTGTTCTTGTAGGTATTGGCAGTTGTCTGGGTTGACATGCTGCCATGCTATTTCATGCATCTTTTACAACACAAATGTGCTAGATGACTACATTGTAGCTTGTTATCATATTACTGAGTTCAACAATACTTACTCTCATTGCCTAAACCCATTGGAGGGTATGCAGAATTGGCCAGAGTCTGATCTCCCGCCCTTGAAGGCACCTGGATATGTGAGAATGCCAGGCAGACCTAAAAAGAAAGAAAGAGGGAGCCACAAGAACAACCAAAGGCAAAGAGACTTTCTAAGGTAGGGATAATCATCAAATGCAGGAAATGTAAGGGAATAGGCCACAATAGGTCCACTTGTGACAAGAGACATGGGGTTCCATCTAGCAGTGAAACTCTAGGAGGCACAGGTCATGCTGCTCCACAATCAAGTAATGTATTAGTTGATGCTTCTATACATGGCAGCTTTGTACCCACTGCTACCTCTAATGAAAGCAGTAGAGGAAGAGGGAAAAGAAGAGCATCTCAGCGAAGCCAAGTAACTGTATGTGCTACTTCGTATGTTGTTTCCTTTTTTTAATTTTGCCTCCAATTGCTTATATTTTAACTCACATGCAGAAAAAGATCAAGTGCACAGCCACAACTAGAGTGAAAATGCCTGGGCAAGCTACCATGCATTTACAAGCCAATGTTCCATTGTCCTAGGCAAGTTCTTCTATCAACTTGAGTTTTAATGGTGGAAAAGCATGTATTACAGTCACTGCCGAGGAACCTCCAAGGAAGAAGCAAGCAGTGAAGAAGCGCACACAACCAAGCTAACTGCTGCTTCTCAAAGACCGTGCTGATCCCTAAGAGTATGTATTGCCATATTGTGATGTTAACTTGCATTGTACTTCCAGACTTTCAAGGCTTTCAGGTTGTTGAACTTGTAATGTAATGCCAGACTTTTAAGGCATTTGTGATGTTCTTGACCTGTAATGTAATGTAATGCTAGACTTTCAGCTTGTAATGTTCAGTCGTTTCTATCACTCCTTGGTTGCCTTTGAGGCTATAAGTTCTCGAAGCTGTGCAAATTGTAAGTGCTCGTGATGTGCTGGTGTAACTGAGCTCGTGATGTGGTGACTGCGATTCATTCCGCTCTGTTTCTATCCATGCGTGCCAACCTACTACTGGGGCAGCACGACCATGTTCCAAGTAGCCTAGGACACCATTGCCTTCTCGTGTCTCGCCGCTCGCCAGATGTTTTCTCTCCTAGTCTCCTGCACTGCACATGACACATTCCATCCATTCTGTGCAAAGTTGAATTGAATTGAAAAGTGCAAGCATGCAGAGGCGTGACAAACAGGGAGATGATGAGCAACCAAAACCTGATAGCCTTATCTTGGAATTCATAATTGATTCAAAGATAGCAAAATACATCTTTAATTCAATACATCTTTCATACTTCTACACCACAAACTAACAAGCATCCAACTACTACCATTCACAACTAAAAAAGCAACAAACATCTACTTCCTAAAAAGTACAGCAAGCACTAGAATCACACAGGCCGTCAATACAAACTTCAACAAACGTAGTTCCTTCTCTACCATCCTGCATTTCAACTGAACATCTTCTGTTCTAGCTGTTTGCACCGTTGCTGCCACAACATCTGTGCCCGCAAATCCTATTTCCACCATGACTCTTTCTTGCTACCTTAATGCTTCTGCATCAACTAATGCCAGATCCATGTGGCCATTTCTCTGTCTGTTAGTCGTCCTCATTGCTCGCACTTGGTCATGGAGCTCAATAAGAACGGGTACAGGGTGCTCCGGGGTTGGTGGATCAATCCAGCGATAAAATTGGGATGGCCGCATATTGCTCTGCAACCGTGATTACAACCAAAACCAAGACAACTTCAATCATGTCATCCAACAAAGAACCAAACCCTAAACAAGTCATTGATCGAACTCACCTGAGATCCAAAGCAATTGTAGAACCTACGGCCCGAATTATCATTGGTCCACGATGTCCACTTTGCCGCCTTTGCTCCGCAATCGCAAATCATGGGCGGCCAATAATCAAGAGGGCCTCGGTGACACTGCAAGGGGGATGACCGAAAGCCACCACGGTCAGACCTTCCTCCTCCCCTCCAGCTACTAATGCTGCTCGAGCTTGCCATGCTGTCGCCGCCGTCGGGAGTTAGGGTTCGGGGTTGGGGAAGGAATGGAAGAGGGTGAGCAAGTCGGCGACTGGAGCGGGTCCCCGCACGAGGAATGTTAGGAGCTGTCGATCCACACCCGCACCAGCACCCTCCGCCGTCGCCGTCGCCGCCATCGGGAGTTAGGGTTTGGGGTTGGGGAACAAACGAAAGAGAGTGAGAGGAGAGTGTGGGAGTACTTGGGCCGTGAGAAAATGAAAATGGGCCAATACCGCGGTCGTGGCGGGTTGACTGGCAAAAACCGCCCATCGCGAGGGCCACTTTTAACTGGTTTAGAGAGTTAATAGACTGTGTGTGTCTAGTTTTTGAGTTAGAGGGCTAGAAACAAACTACAGCCATAGTTGGAGGGCCAAAAATGGACTTCTAGTGCATTGGACAGAATCATCATTGACCATGAAAGAATTAACATTTCAGCATACAGTGGACATATTCATCATCGACCATATGAAAAGAACCAACAATGCAGCATAAATGTTCCAGTGCTCGAGATCAACATTCATAGCAACTACACAAGCATCATGTACCCAAACAATCATTCCACAGAGACAAATTAAAATCAAAATAGGGCAACAGGAAACCCTAGAATGAAAGCAAAGGGGATTTGGGGGAATTTCACCTCGGGGGAGTCGACGGAGACAGGAAGAAGCGCAAGACAGAGAAGAAGAAGAGCCGCAGTGGAAGCAGAAGCAGATCTGGTACAGGACGAAGCAGATCGACCCCAACCGAGACTAGCCGCACCTCCAAAGGAGGAAGAAGACCACTGCAGAGGAAGAAGCCCGCCGCGCCGCACCACCACCACACCAACACCGCCGGTCACTCAACGCGAACGCAGTGGGGAAGACGGAGCTGGAGGAAGGAGAAGAAGGCAACGAGGGAGGAGGGCAGCATATATAAAGGCAGTGGATTTCGATGAGGAGGAGCACGGGAGGAAGTTTCATGGTTCCCGCGCGAGACGCCGCCGCCCCAAAATTGCCCACGCGAGGACGAGGGAGCTTGGCTCCAAAGAAACGAACCCTGGGAGCGTTCCCCCGAATGCAGAAGAGAGAGTGTGTTTTGCACGCGCGGAGCCGGGCCGGTAGCTGGGCCAAGCATATCAAACAAGCCGGGTTGCGGCTGGGGAGCGCCGGCCACCCCCTTGGCCCTATATCAAACAGGCCCTAAGTAAAGCGCTTTGGTTGATGGGTGTGGTACGGTTGTGCACGGCACCAACTAGGGTGACATTTCATGGCAGGAACGCATGCTTCTTCTTCTTCTTCTTCTTTTACCACCTTTACACTTTGGTCCATTCACACCTTTTTTTTACTACATGCTTGTTTTGGCCTTTTTGACTTGTTATAATCCCTGTCTTCTCCCGCTCTCTGCAATGTCACACGTCAACTTTCCGCTAGGGGGAAAATCCAATGCTTTTTTTAGGAGGTCTTAGGAAGAGTTGCCACACCTTATTATTGGAACTAATGACTATCTGAATACATGAATTGAGCGTATACACTATTACCTCACTTGATTTGGCCTCTTTCATTCACGTCTTTGACTTAGCACGAGTGATAGCAAGGTGGTGTGTGTACTGAGTACTAGTTCTATCAATATAAAGATCTCCATATCCTATCTTTTAGAGGTGTGGTATGTAAGTGTCTTTCGCTGTATTGTATTTTCTCTGTTCGTTTTAAGTGTTGCTATGGTATTTATGCTGGTCAAACTTTTTAAAGTTTGACTAAATTTATAGAAAATGTTAGCAACATTTATATCTACAAATAAGTTCATTATAAAAATAGATTCAACGATCTATCTAGTGATACTAATTATGTACCATAAATGATTAAAAAATATGTATATATTTGTTCAAAATTTAGTACATTTGACCTTTTGGAAAGTGAGAACGATAGTTAAAAGGCGATTGAGGGAGTATGTCATCCGAAATAGTCACTATACTGAAACATGGTTATAAGGAACTAATTGACAAGGTCATTCTTGGTCCAACCTTGGCCTTGATACAAATTTCTAACTCGGATATGCTCAGATATAATGCACAAAATTAATTACAGTAGCGAGTTTTGAGTTTGTACAAAAAAACGTGGTATGTCATAATCCGTAGCTTTCTTACACTCGCAGCTTTGAGCAAATAGCATTCCCTTTGTTTTTGTCGCTTGCTTGGTCACATTAAACGTGGTATGTCATAATCTGTAGCTTTCTTACGCTCGCAGCTTTGACCAAATAGCATTCCCTTTGTTTTTGTCCCTTGCTTGGTCACATTTCCACGTAGTAGTAGAACTGTTGAGTATTAAAGAAGCCCAGCGCGTTGATAATCTAATCTCTAGCCGTCCAAAGGATGGCGCCTAGGCTCACGACAAGCACGACATTTCGTGACCGCTAGTTCGTGTGGTTTTCGGGATGCTGTTTGCTTTTCGGGGATCGCGTTCCGCTGAGAAAAGTGGAACGAGGTCACAACGGCTACCTCCAACCACGCACCACCCTAGCCATATGCATGCATACATCTGCTGTGCATCGATCGACGCACTTGTTATTATATATATACATATAGATGCTTGTCGAAGAGCAAAATTCACCACCGGTCTCTGAACTTGACCGATGGTGTCATTCAGATCTCTAAACTTTTAAAGTGGTATTTATGGGTCACTAAATTTGGCATACGGTGTCATCTAGGTCCCTGAATTTTCAAGGTGATCACCGCAGGTCCCTAAACTTGGCCGGCGATGTCATCCCGGTCCCTGAACTTTCAAGGTGATCACCGCAGGTCCTTAAACTTGGCAAGCGGTGTCATCCCTTTCCAAATATGGTCTAACCTACTCTATAAGCTGGCGTGGCACGCTGACTGTACATTCGATGTGGATCCAACATGTGTCAATTAATCAATCATTATATATATAATATTTATCATGAAAATATAAATTATATAAAATAATTTACATCAAAAAAAAAATAAATCAAGTATTAAAATAATTTACAACAACAAATATATTAGGTTTAAACTAAAATAGAAAAAAATACTAAAATCAATTTAATATTTATGTATCATTAATAATATTAAATAATATTAAAATTCCTATAGTATTAAAGGTTTTCTCTATTAAAAGTTATTTCTAATTTTAGTATTATTTTAAAAGTTTTAATAGTAGTATTATAGAAGTAAATTTTCTCTATTATTAAAACTATAATACTATACTACTTTTAATAGTAGTTTTATAGTATTAGAACTTTTAATAATAGTATTATAGTATTAAAAGTTTTAATAATAGTGTTGTAGTATTATAATATTAATAATGAGAAAAAAGTTACTTCTATAATACTATTAAAACTTTTAAAATAATACTAATATTAGAAGTAACTTTTAATAAAGAAAATTTTTAATACTATAGATAATTTTTAATATTATTACATTTAGACAGGGATGACACCGCTTGTCAAGTTTAGAGACCTGCGGTGATCACCTTGAAAGTTTAAGCATCGGGATGACACCATGGGCCAAGTTTAGGTTCCTGCGGTAATCATCTTGAAAGTTCAGGGACCTAGATGACACCATCTGCCAAGTTTAGGAACCCACAGATATCACTTTAGAAGTTTAGGTACATTGATGACACTGTCGGCCAAGTTCAGGAACCGACGGTGAATTTTGCTCCTTGTCAAATGTCAGATCAAAGTTTCTTGTTAGTTTTTCTTTTTTGATCGATAGTTGAACACTCAAATCAACGCTTGTGAGATAAGGTTTGATAGGTGCTACTAGCTACTAATCCAATCTTGTTTCTTGTTGCTGGACGCGCTTTCACTGGATCATGGAGCTATGCATATATAGCAGAACTATCATGGCGCTATGCATATATACATCGTCTCTGGATGGCCGGGAAAATATGACTTATCCCATCGATACCACAGCAGGTCATGCAAAATAGGCCGGAATACATACATAAGGGAAACATGCACGAGTATTTTCCGACCGTTGGATCTAGCTACTCCCTTCGGTCAGAAAAAACACAATTCTAGCTTTGAACCTGAACACGAAATACCCAACCGTTGGATCTAGCTACTCCTCCATCCGTGTGTGTGTCCAAGTTTAAAACTAGAATTGCGTTTTTTTCTGCACGGAGAGTCCAACAATTGGGCAGCTCAGAGATCATGCGATCATGGACCTCCGATCTGATGAATCCCATCTGCACCGCTGGTGGTCTGATTAATGAACCATGTACTAAGGTGGTGTTTGAATCCAGTGACTAAAATTTAGAAGATGTGTCGGGAGGATGTTGTATGGAGGTGTTCGGATACTAATAAAAAAACAAATTCCATAATCCGTCAGTATTTCACAAGACGAATTTTTTTAAGCCTAATTAATCCATCATTAGCACATGTTAATGTAGCACCACGTTGTTAAATCATGGACTAATTAGCCTTAAAAGATTTGTCTCACAAATTAGTCGTAAACTATGCAATTAGTTTTATAATTAGTCTATATTTAATACTCCCTATATGTGTCTAAATATTTAATGGAACCACGACTAAAATTTAGGAGAAGGAACCAATTAGCACCTAAGACGCGCGCGGACCACCCGGCTGGCCTGTCATCTGCTGGACACGATCGATACGTACACACAGCTAGCTGTGACCTGTGAGAGTATGCGTAGAGTAGGTCCGTCCGAGTACACGTCTCGATCGGCAGCAAAGTACGTACAAAACATACCTAGTAGATGGCTAGATCCTAGCTAACATACGTACTGCCCAGGCCGATAGCCGGACCAGAAGAATTTTAATTTGCTGGCCTGACGATCGGCAGCAGCTTGGTGCTTGGACTTGGAGGGAGGAACCCGACCCTGACAGAGGCTATAGCGAGCCGATCGAGCTCGCTCTAGCCGCAACGGCAAAACAACAACAACCGGCCGGCCGGCCGGCCGCCCAACCCTACCCCGATGATGGGTCCAGCAGCTGGCAGCGCGCCATGATGAGCTTCTGGTCGCTGCGCAGGCAACGCAGCAGCTGCTCTGCTCCGGCCGCAGCCACCCTATGCCGCTGCCGCTGCGCAAGCACGTACTACACGCCCGCGTCGTCTCCCCGGCCCGTCACTGTAGCTCAGGCCTGCACCGTCGTGCACCCCTGCATGAGCGAGCAGCGCAGCGCAGCGGGGAGATGGCCGGCCGGCCGGGCCCCTTGCCATTAATTCCTGGCTTGGACGCTACTCTCTAGGACAGGATTCCTGGAAACGAGGCATGTGCCCGATCCGAGCGCTGTGCATGATGAGCGGTACTGCTGCAGACTGCCGAGCTTGGCAATCAGCTGGCCGGGACGACGTCGTACGCGTCAGGCATTGTTTCGCTTCACTCCGATTTGATTTGAGGCCAGCCAGCGACGATCAAGTCCTTGTCGCGCGCGGATAGATGGATGCTGGACTGCAACAACCCACGCGACATGAATTAATTCGTCTCCTCTGCCATCGATCGCTCTCGCGATGCATGGCGCCTAGCTACGACGACGGTCTGCCTCAGCTGATATGATCCCCTGTACGACTACAGACTACTCCATCCATCGTTTAAGGCCTTGTCTAGATTGCCTTAAAATTCTAAATTTTTTTACTCTCTCTTCATCACATCAATTTTTAGATGCATGTATGGAGCATTAAATGTAGGTAAAAAAATAACTAATTACATAGTTTGGTTGTAAATCACGAGACGAATCTTTTGAGCCTAGTTAGTCCATGACCGGACAAAGTTTATCAAATACAAACGAAACGTGCTATAGTATCCAGATTGCAAAAATTTGCAATCTAAACAAGGCAATAACTATTGTTTTTCTGTTTACGTGCCATAAGTTTGACTGAATTTATAAAAAATATGTGTAACATTTGTATCTCCGAATAAATTTATTATAAAAATAAATTCAACGATCTATCTGGTTGCTGCGCAGGCCAGATTAATTATGTATCACAAATATTAATATTTTTATATAAAATTAGTCAAAGTTATTTCTCGGGATGCAAGAACGACCAGCTATTTAGGAACGGAGTGAGTACCTTAAACACGCATTCATGCATCGCGGACCTTTGAACTCCTGTCCACAACGGAGTTGGGAAATTCTAAATCCAGCAATAGAGCACTCGATCGAGCACCCAATCAGTGAGTAATGATTGGAGTAAAACTGCCCCCGGCCGGAAAATTCAGTGTCGGCTCTACGCTGCGGGCCTGCGGTTCGACGTGCCTGCCTACCGCATCTGCAATCACGGCAATGATCGCCCTGAGCGAGCGAACGTGCAATGGAAGCGACCAGCTCACCAGTCACCACTGCTCGGCTGATCGATCAGCCCCTGCCCCCGCACAAAAAGCAATCCACCGATCATGCAATGGCCGGTGGCGAATGCCAGCGCGTGGGCTCCGGCTGCACGCCTCCTCAATCCAGGTCATGGACGCGAGCTCTTGTCTGTCCCGTGCTGCGTCCCCGGCCGGGCGGCCGGCAGCCCGCCCGGCCCGCGGGGGCTCTGATCTTCTCCTCAGCGTTCTGTCGGCGGGAGACGTGGCCATGTGGGGCGCAAGCGCAACGCGCAGCGGGGCTCGCTGTGCGCTACGCTGTGCCTGGCGGCCCGCTCGCGCGGCCGCATGCGCGTGGCGATTCACGGGGGCCGCGAGCGCGAGAAGTCACGAGCAGGATAAAAAGACCTCGCCGTGGAATCTTCCTTTTGTTTCCATGCTCGGGGGGCTCGGCTGCGCTGCTCGTCCGGTCCGGTCGTCCCTCTCTCTCTCTCCTTGCCGTCCCGCTGTAGCAGTAGTGTGTATGATCAGGCTCTGCTTTTCAGCTTTTCCCCTGTTCCGTGGGAGTTGCATGTGTTGGAAACCCTGCACGGTTGCGCTGGCGGCTGGCCGAGATCGCCTTGTGCCGGTGAAAAGCGAAAAGTTGCTCTGGCGCCCATGTCATGGCCGCAATCATTCCTTCGTTCATACTACGACGACTGAGTACTGTACGTATGGCGAATGTGTAGTAGCAAAGACAGGATAATTCTCCGTTCATGCGAGCAATCACAGCAGCTACGGACAGCTGGTCTATGGGGCCAGTAATCTAGCGTGTCCTTGATGAGACGAGGGAGTGTCACCGTCGTCTCTGTATGATTATCCTTTGCCGATCGGAAAATATATTTTTTTCGCATATAATAGTCACAAGGGATCCAGAAGAAGCAGATAACCTGTCTTTCAGTGTTTTTCACCTTTCCTCCTCCACAGTTTTTTTTGGAATAATCTCTCCTCCACAGTCCAGACCAGAGTTTCTAGCATCCGTGACCTTATTCTTATTCACGATGAGAAAAGGTTATTCGTAGTGCCAACGCAGCGTAGCCGAATAGGAGGACGCTGTGTAGCGGAATAGTGGGGCTCATCAGCCTTTGCCTTCTCTATTTTCTTCTCTGTTTTTCAGGTTCTTTTTCTTCTCGTTCTTCACTTAGGACATGTTTGGAAAACACACGAATAAGAAAAAAACGCAGGAAAGCAAGATAAGCAAAGTGATAAAATAGAGGAAAGGAAAACCGCAGGAAAAAATAGGAAGGGGTGTTTGGAACATAGCAATTTGTAACACAGGAATTGCAAAGCATATGATTGATCAAAGACACTTAGCACATAATGACGTTTGGAACTTACAAATTTGTAACACATGCATTTGTTTTTATTCTTACTTTAAAGGGTAGGACCTGCTATCCATGAGTTATATTGCTTGCCGTAGTATGGCTGCATACGTCAGCCGAGAGCAAAGCTAGCATTGCATGGTGATACGGCTTGGCTAATCATTTGTCCCCAGCTGTGTTAGCGCCTTAACGGCAGCAGGCTGCCTCGGACATCCGCGAAGAGCAGAAAACCAGAGCATGGAGTAGATGTTTTCATTCCTGTAAAAACGTGAAGGGACTACAGTATTCCAAAGGGAAGGGAGGGGTGTTCTCCCGTGTTCCAAACAGCAAGGTTGCTTCCCTTTCCTCTGTTTTGGTTTCGTTTGAAATTCCTACAAAGATGCTGTGATCCAAACAACCCCTTATATGACCAAAGTTTGGTGGAGCGCTGTCTCTTTGCCATCTAAACTTTGCCCCCTCCGTCCCAAAATAAGTTTCCATCTTGTATTTAGATGAGTCAAACCATCTCAATTTTGATCAAATATATACTAAAAAACATTAATATTTATGATACTAGATAAGTATCATTAGATTAATCACGTCATATATTTTCGTAGTAGGCTAATTTAGAGATATAAATATTGATATTATTTTCTTTTAAATCTAATTAAAGATGACATCAGTTGACTTCTCAAAATATGATATCAAGACTTATTTTGAGACGGATGGAGTATGTCTCAGGATTTGTGGTGCCTGTGTGCACACGCGTGTGTATTTTGCGGTGGTTGCGTGTGTGAGCGGGAATGGGTAGGCGGTGGGCAGTGCCGGCCCTAAGGGTAGGCCACGAGGTGCGACGGCTGAGGGCCCAAGCGAAGGAGGGGCCCAAGCCTAGGTATACAAACCCTCAGGTCCTATAGTCTATTAGGTATTAACAAACTAATAAGAAGAGAGACATGGAACTGGTTAGGCGGTCTAAAAAGACAACATTGACATTTTTTCCTAATTTCCTTTCCCCACGGCCCTCGGGTAGAGAGGAGGCGAGGAGTCACGCTGCACACAACACACTCTGATCGTGAGTTCGGGACGTGCGGCTTACACTCGCGGAGCTGGCGAGCCACGCCGCCGCGAAGAGCTAGACTACCAGAGACACGGACACGGCGCACGAGGACGGCGACCAGGCATGGCTCCACGACGACGACATCTTGATTCTTTGCTTCTTATGAATTGCGATCACCGATTAGTTGTTTAGGCCCAAGGTATTTTTTTCCTTTTTATTTTTAATCCAAATTAATTATTTGTATACTATTCTAGACT
The DNA here is from genome assembly GCA_904845875.1 of Miscanthus lutarioriparius. Classification (NCBI taxonomy): domain Eukaryota; kingdom Viridiplantae; phylum Streptophyta; class Magnoliopsida; order Poales; family Poaceae; genus Miscanthus; species Miscanthus lutarioriparius. Next base: position 13,909,166 of record CAJGYO010000002.1, read on the forward strand.
TCAGTACTTTGTATCCATATAGTCATATTTTTCTTCTAATTTACATGTTAGAATTTTATAATGTTTCCTAAGAAACATTTGTCATGAGTGAAAAAAGAAAACGAATATATTATTTTTTTAATCTATATTATTCCTCGATAATTATCATACATCTACAAATATATTCCTTAAGCTATATTGTTCCTCGATAATTATCAGACATGTTAAATTAAGAATATGTTATTAAATTTGCTTTTATTTTACAAATAAAATTAGCACATATATATTATAAGATTTTATACATAGTCAAGAGGACCGTTACGACGAGATCGCCGGACGCCCTTAAAATCGTAGGACCGGCACTGGCGGTGGGCAGTGTCGATGGCCGAGTTAGATCAGCGCGTGTGTGATGAGACCACGAGAGTCATTCGCATATGTAGCAACAAGAACTATATTGATAAAGGGAGTTACTATATTTCAACTGCCTGACGCTAAGTTGGATGGAGGTTTAGGAATAGAATTGAAGGTTAGTCTAGGTTCTTTCCTATTTTTTATTGGTGCGTCTGTTTTTGTTGTGTCCGGATTTTTTTCGTTGATCTGTGAGCCTAAGTGCTCAGTGTTGCATTGTAAAGCTTCGTACACCCTCCTAAGGTGCAGCGACCAGAACTCGGTTCCATTATCGAAAAAAATATTTCAAGTCCCTGGATATTTAGGAATTTTCGGGCACAACAATCTTACACAATCAACTAATACAATTAAAAGGAGCGTAACTTAACCGGATATGTTTCTTATGGTGGAACATGCCCAATCGGATTTAAGTCCTCAATTTAACGTAGGTGCTCGTATTTTTTTAGATTTATTTTAGGATTTAACGACGTTATTTTCTCACTGGTCTTTCGAAGGTGGTTACAACCTATAAGGGTAGCGTGAGTGTGCGTGCATACATGAGTGATTGTGTGGCTATACTGTGATTCGTCAAGAAAAAGAGAGAATTTACAGTTTTTTCTATAGATAACCAATGACAAAATTACATATCGTCTAAATAATAACAAAAATTTAGGTACCCTGAGATACAGGAGAAGTCTTCAACAAATGATGAGAGGAGCGTTCGGGGAGGTGAAGCCGAGGTGGACGTTTTTAAAACATTAGGGAGGGTCATCTATAAGCATCGTGACAAGAAGGCTGGGAAAAAAGAAGAGGAACTCTTGCGTAAAATCGAACACTACATCTAATTCCTAATGTAGATAATTTCGGATACATACTTGGTTTCTAATGTACCACTTTGGCTTGCTATTTTCAAATATACTACTTTTGAATAGTGAAAGTTATCTACTATGAAAATACTTCCATGATGATTGTGGTAACATCAACAACCATGTGTTTCGACTTTCGAGTCTAAGTATTTTATTATATATTTATGGTTATCGTCAAAGTAAAAAAAATGACTACATACAATCCTAGCACAACCTACATACAACCCAGCCCAAAAAGAAAGAAGTAGCTTGATTGCTGAAAACTCAGTAATAAAATCGGGATTCAGTAGCTGTGTGCTTACTGCTTATAGAGGCTAGAGACGAATTATTTTGTATATCGAAAAAAAAAGTTCGGTGTAGTACTTTTATGCGGTAACTGCTAAATTTATTTATGAGTGACCCGTAAAATAACCGAGAAACAGCAGAGGTCACTAAGACACAGGGCGGTATAAAAATCTGGCCGTATATGTAATCGCTTGCACGGGTGCGTTGCGTCTGCACGATCCACCAAAGCGTCTAACGAACGCATTCGAGCACTGTTCGGCTAGTATTAAAACCAGCTGATAAGCCGGCTGAAGCTGTTTTGTTGTGAGAAAAAAAAATTATAGACTTATCAGCCGGCTGTTATTTCTGGGACCCAAGCAGATGATACTGCATTCAGCTGATGTTGTTTTCGCTACACTGCAGAGGGTACGTTGCTACACCTCGAATGTCTCTGCCCCGGCCTGACACTCTTATTAAAGTCTGGGAAGTGTGTCTCATAGATTGCCTATTGAAGGTATGGCCAGAAAATTGATTTCAAGATCTTAGAACAGTACTTATAGTCAGAGCTTCTCTTCTCGTGTTAAAATTAATTACTAAACAAAGGAGGTCCATACACAGGTATAGGTATATACGCCATTTTCGTTGGGCTTATAAGCTGTACTTTTTCAACCAACGAACAATATTTTTTTCTCACCATAAATCAGCCAACGGTACTTTCAGCCAAGCAAAAAGGGCAATAAGTGAAAATATCCCAGAAAGGCATCATATGCATACTGTACACAGCTTGTGCTTTGGCTGGCTTGCTATTAGCTTACCACAATACCACCAGCTGCGTGCAGGGTTGCAGACTTCTTTGGGTCGTTATGGGACGCCATTTTCCGGTTTGTTTACTTGCTGCTCGTCCCACCCAGCCTGGGCTTTTCGCCGGAACCTGAACCAGCTTTTGCATACGTTGCATGCCCCCCGTTCCGATAGGCGAGAACGTATGTGTACTCCTCGCTCCCCAACTGGCTCTGCAGTTGCATCCCATGCATACGCATGCAAGAACAACAACAGCTACGACACAGGCAGATGCAACGACACATATACAAGACTCATTCGTCATTTATGTAACGCTATAAGCAAAGGATTCAAAACCTATTTTTATCTTCTCCAACAACAAAATCCAAAAGATAACACTTTTTACAAATAGGTCTCCAGGAGAGAGGATACTCAGATTTGAGTTATGCCTCTCCTAACGCCTAAAATAAGTCTTCCATATAGGTACTCTGTTGTAGGCTATAGGTATTGTGCTGAAGACTCATTTTAGGTTTAAGTTCCGTAACGGGTCTTCTCTCGGAGACAGCCCTCCACTGATTGACAATGTTCATAGCTCCACAACTTGCATTGTCAGCTCAGCATATATAGCCAATGTCAGGGAGTACAGTACAGCACAATATATATATGTACTCCCTGTCCTAGGGGTAGGTGGTATATATCACCGTATCTCACTCCACCTAACCACTATACTAATCAGTTGACTCTTCCGTGCGCGCTAATCCTTCCAAACGCTTCCGTGCGCGCTAATCCTTCCAAACGCTAGTTCTGAAACCGATGAATAAATTAGCAACGGCACGCACGCTGGCGAGCGCGGCAGCTGTGGCATGTCGCGGCAGCATACAGATACGGCAACAGAGATTCCCTGCGCAAACGCAAAGCCCAAGGGTGATTAATTAGGAGCGCAGACCGCGCAGGACGCAACGCAATGCATCCATCCAAGGCAGACCTCACGTGGGAGGCCCCGTAAACGCGGCGTCGCTGCCGGCCGGCGACAAGCGGAGCGATAAATTCAGTATGGATCGTCCGTCCGGCCGAATGGAGTCGACTCGATTCCATGGCCGGCCAGCAGGGCCAGCAGCTGCTGCCAGCTGCCGTGCCATGTCAATATGTCATCCATATGGATCGGACGGAGTCAAAGAGAGCGGGCCTCGCCGCGCTTTAGGCGCAGGCCTGCCAGCTTTCCAGAGGAATGCATGGCATGCATGCATGGCCTCCTCAGCACGCAGCTCGCCGGTCAGAGGCAGTTCAGGACGACGTCGCAGAGAGATAGAATTGCGCGGTTCTTCCTCGTCACGACTCACGAGGTCTAGCTCGCGAACACCAACAGGGGAAGTGGCCAGGGGACCGATCCGGGCTTCTGACCATGCGCGTCCAGCGGAGCGCACACACGGCCGCCCCGCATTGATCGTCGTTGTAAGCTTGCTGCATGCTTCCCTAATTAAGGCCCTTGGCACGGCCTGTTTGATGACATGCATGCTTCTGCGATCTGCATTGCGAGCATGCGCGCGCGGGGGCGGGCGGCAGCCGGCAGTACGTAGACTCTCATGGATCGTCATAAGGTGGATGACGAAACGCCGACGCGACCACGAGGCATAAGTTCGGAGGAGTGTGGGATCGGACGTCGTGGACGTGCTCAGGTCTCGGGCGAGCCCGCGATCCACTAGGCCCAACGGAAGAGAACGGTCCAGCACTCCAGCCGCCGTAGATAGCTTCTTCTGTCGCGAGTTGCGACGTGGGTCGGGTCCGTACAACAGACGGGCCGTGCCAAAAGGATGAATTGGCCAACTTCAGGCCCGTGCTGAAGCTATTCGGCCTACGTGGGTCTTGGGGAGGCACTGGAAAGGGCCCATACAACCACGGGCTTTTGTTTGGGCTAGCCTGTCATGTCATCAAGCGATCACCACAAAGTGGTCCGAGCCGGGGCAGCCCAACTTGCACCCACATCGAATCTGACCATCCTCCATATTCCTCTTCCCACGACTCTTTCCCCGTTCTCCGCTAGTGATCGCTTGGCTAGTGCCGTGTGCATGCCGAGATTCCTTTCCGGCGGTCGTCCAATATATGCTACCCGTTCCGGCGACCTCGTCAGCGAGGGGAAGGCATTCTAGAATTCAGAGAATCAGCATTCAATCCAAGGCGGTGCACCCAAGCAACCAATAGCCTACAGTACTACTGTACCGTCCTCAGAGTTGACTTTGCAGAAATCTTCCTACAATGCAATATCATAACTCAATTCCCCCTCCTCCGCTTTCGAATAAAAGCAACTGGCTGCGACATCGATCTCTCTCATCTAGGAGTTGTACTTATCTTTCTGCTTAGCACCTCACGTTAATTATTCGTTTTTTCCCAATTCAAATGCGGAAATGCTACTGCTGAAGTGCTGATTTTGTTTAGGCCAAGACAAGCAGTCCAAGTCGCGATGGAACAGCTGATTTATTGCTGGCCAGTCAATTTTCAGATATGGTTACGGTAGTTTATGCTCTGGTTTGTTTGAAGCAGCCCTTCCAAGACTCAACTATCAATATGTGCTTACAGAGGCTTATACATACAACCTCTACTTGGTCAGAGTTTGTACTTGAGCAGTACTGCATATAAACTATAAAGTCCCCTGCAGGACAGAGGCTTGTTTCCTGCATGGAACTTTATGGTTTATAGGAGGAGAAACGAAACATACCGACACAGGAATATAGCTTGAAGTCTATTTACAGGCAACCGATAACTTATCAGATGCATATGGTATTGTTATTCTGTCCCGAAAAACAAAGGAAAAAAGAACAGAAAAAAATATGGACTTGCTCTAGGGCTCAATGCCTAATCGAGCTCCCTCTCCCTCTTATGCAATGGCATATGGCAATGCAGCTCTCTCACTAATCTGTAGTGTAGGCAATAGCAGCACTATTGCAGAATACCGGTGGCCATCGACCACAAATATCTTTTGGAGGGAAACTCTCCATCTCCTGTGCTAAATATTTGCACCCAGACCCTCTGAAAGCTTTCAAATCACGTAGTCCGACCACCCTTGCTCCATGGTCACCCCGGGCTGCTCTTCCGGCCGCCGCTGCGGCGCCGCCTTCTTCCCGACCGCCTTCGCGGGGTTCCCGACGGCCGTGGTTCCCTCCGGCACGTCCCGCAGCACGACCGCCCCGGCTCCGATCTTCGCCCCGGCTCCAATTCGCACATTGCCGAGCACGCTGGCGCCGGCGCCGATCAGCACCCCGTCCCCGACTTTGGGGTGCCGGTCGCCGGACTCCTTCCCCGTGCCGCCGAGTGTGACCCCGTGCAGGATGGAGACGTCGTTCCCGACGACGGCCGTCTGGCCGATGACGATCCCCGTGGCGTGGTCGAACAGGATTCCCGAGCCAATGCGCGCGCCGGGGTGGATGTCGACGCCGAACACCTCGGACGCGCGGCTCTGCAGGAGGAGCGCCGCGGCCGAGCGGCCCTCGGACCAGAGCCCGTGCGCGGCGCGGTGCGCCTGCAGGGCGAGGAAGCCCTTGTAGTAGAGGAAGCAGTGCACCATCCGGTCGCAAGCCGCGTCGCGGTCGCGCGCCGCACGGAGGTCGGCGCGCGCGGCGCGGCCGGCGTCCGGGTGCGCCGCCAGCGCGGCGCCCAGGAGGTCGCGCAGCGCGTCCTGCGGCAGCACGCCGGGGACGCAGAGCATGGCCGACAGGTGCGCCGCGAGGGCGGACTCTAGCGACGGGCGCGACAGCACGAGGTCGCCGTAGAACTTGCGCAGGAGCGGCTCGGCGTCCGCGTCGGCCTGCGCCTCCGCGCGCAGCTCGTCCCAGACGTCGTCGCCGCCTCCGCCGCTCGCGGACGCCGGCGCGGCGGTGTCCGCCGCGCGGTCCGTGGCGCCGTCCGGCAAGAAGCGGTAGATGGCGCCGGAGAGGCGGCCGGCGTGCGTGGGTTGCCACTTGTCGACACAGGCTGCCATTAGTGCGGCGCCGGCGCGCGAGCAGAGGAGGCCGGCGGATGTCTTGGGCTCTTTGGTGAACGGTGATGGAGCGACCAACGAGAGCGAGGAGGTTGTGGTGTGGCCGCTATTGTTTGCGCTCCTATGTATATATACGTGTCTGCCAGCGGCGGCGGAGGTAGCCAGGCAGGCAACCGAGAAGGCGAAGTTTCAACGAAGACGCCTGCGTGTGGTTGCAGCCTTACAGTGCGTGAAGCGTGACCAAAATGTATCTGGGGACGAAACCCATCTGCTCATATATTTAATTTGCACCGATGTTCCTTTCGTGGCAAGCTACTAGTAGCTGCTGGCTGACTGTACCGTGTGCGTCAACCCCATGCTTCGCCCTGCACCTGCGTCACCACATATAGTCTGTTCGCTTATTGATTTTAATGCCAATTTATCGGTAAGCAGCGGTGTTTTCTCTCATAAAAACCAAAGACGGTCAAATTTAAACCAAAGACCAACAAACCAATGTAACAGGGGCCCATAGCGTTTGCGATTTGTCACTGCTGTGCTATGTAGGAGTACGTGGCTACATGCTGAGACCGTTGAGCAACATGCTGAACCTTAACGACCAAAGCAGCAACAAACAACGGCATGTTCGTCCTCTGGTTTCTTGTTGATCATGAGCACAATGTCAGGATGATCTCACCAGTTGGCCCAATGGTCAATTGTACCTTGATCCGCGCTCTGATGGGGGCGCTCAGCCAGTTCTAAGTGGCTGATGGACCCTGTCGCGTAGCGCTATTAAAAGAACGGTGAGGGCTGGGGCACAAGATACGAAGTTCACCGTAGCCGCTAGCGCCCCACCGTGATGTCCTAACCCCAATCCGATCTATAAGGGGGAGCTGTAAGCCACGGGAAGCACCATCGCCTTCGCCGTCGCCACTGCACCGCGCCTACACTGCTACAACACCAGTGGCCACGTTGCTACGGCGCCATGTCCGCAACTGCCCTAGGGTGAGATACATCACCAAGTCTCCATTAAGCTAAGTACCACCCACTAATCTACGCCAAGAAGTTCTTTCAGTTCCTTCAATGGTACCAGAGCCAGGCTACCTAGCGTGTAGATCTAGACCGGAGAAGAATTTAGAAGGAGTTGATTCAAAGCGATTCAGGAATTTCCCAGACCCTAACCCTAACCCTAGAAAGAAGGACGGCGAAGGGAGGGACCTACCCGGGCTTCTCTCGCTGCAGTCACCACCGCCGGCGTTACTCAGATGTCGCGCGGGAAGGACCACCCGAGCCACTGGCCGGCGAGGTCACGCCACAGCGCGGCCTCCACCTTGGGCTCGGGGTCAAGGGCGTCGCCACAAGGCCGCTCGACGGCGGCGCACTCACCCTCGGGCGAGCGCGCGCGCCGGCGAGGGGCCCCGCGGCGGCGCCGTCACCTTCTTCCGTCGGTTGCCGTGGGTGGCTGCCGCCGCTCCGCTGCGCTAGAAGAGAGAAGGAGGAGGAGAAGAGTGAGGCTAGGGTTAAGGGAGGCCGGCCGCGCGGGGGAGCGAGATCTTGCCGCTGTTGTTGCCTGCTGGGCCGGGCTGAGCCGCGCACTGCTGCTGCGCTACGGGCCGCAGGCCATTTTCAGTATCAGGTCGGATTGCACAGTAACGTTTTTTAATAAGTTTTATTCTTTTTCAGAAGCAATTTTGATGTTTTTAGTCTAGTTTTCAATCTCTGCTCAAATTTGAACCAATGGGATAATTTATTTAGAAAGTAGATAAGTATACAGTGAGGCTTCTGAATAAGTATTACCTTTCAAGAAGATTATTTTTTCATGTTTCCGTTGCAAAGATTAATGTTGATTATCTTCTAATTAAATTCGAACCAATGAGAGATTTTAATTTGAAGAGTAGTTATATTTAGTAAATTATAATTACGTTTATCCTCTAATTAAATTGGAACCAACGGAAAAATTTAAATTAGAGGAGTAGTCCATTTTTTGTTTAAGTCATATTATGGTATTGTTATTTTCTTACCAACGTTGATGATGATAATATTATAATGAGTTTAAGGTTAAAGTTTAAATCTCTGATAAATTTTACACCAACATGGTCAATTTTTAGAGAGTAGATAAGGAACAGGAAATGGTCTTAAACTAATAGAATGTATTTTATTCTCATGTTTTCGTTGCAATGATGTTGATTATCTTCTAATTAAATCTGAGCTAATGGGAGAATTTAATTTTGAAGAGTAGTTACATGTCTTTCAAGTTGATTTGTGAGTTTTATGCATTAATTCTATTTTCTGCCCAATGGTTATGTAGAATTGATGCAGGAGCACTTTGTATGTTTCAATTTTAACTGACGAGATCACTCGGCTGCATACCAACGTGCTACAATGCTAGGGTATGTGATTGAAAAGGCTTGAGGCAAGCCAGTTTAAGACTATTTTTTTGTTAGTTTACTAATTTTCTAATTAAATTGGAACCAACAGGAAGATTTAATTAGAAAATAAAGAAATAAGTGAATGTTTTAGTCGTCATGACTAAGTTTTCGTTACAGTAAATTGAGTATAGATTTATCCCACATGGGGTGAAGTTTTGGCATAGTACTTATGCTAGTCAATCCTGCATGGCGGGAGAAGTTTTGTGATGATTCACATGTTTTGTATCTCGCATAGCGAGAGAAGTTTGTGTAGCTCTTACGCTGTCCTAGTATTGACCGTGGCACAATTGAAATGCACCGTCATGGTCAATACTAATCAAAAGACAAGAAAAAGATACAAGCGTGACTTGTAAAAGTACAGTTAATAAAAGACCTCGATGAGTTCTTGAAGTGGAATGAAGAAAGTACTCCTATACGAATCAAGAAATAACTATGTTCGCATGACATAATCATGTGAATGAAGTAAGTTATATATATCTCCTCGTTCATAGGTTTTCTTAATGGTTCTCAAAATTATGGCAATAAAGTTCATGCCATATTTCGAGTTGGAGAATATTAAGATCAATTAAGAAAAATACTTTTCATTAAGAGTGAGATAAAGATCAACCAAGAAAGATACTCTTCATTAAGAGTGAGATAGAGACCATTGGGGGAGTACAACGGTTACAACAATGATACCTCTAAGCAGAGAAATAGCTAAATTTCTAGACCTTTTAAAGTTGCAACAGAAAGATAGCGTAGTCAGCCTCAAAGATGTTAACAAATTAAACCCAAAATAAGATATTTGAAGAAACACCATTTTTAGAAAAGATGGAAAGATCTGGGGGGAGCATGGTATGTAGAGGTTTGTAGAGACCTAAGACTTGAAGAGAAGAGGGACTGCGTGCCCACTCCAGTGACTCAGGAGCAACAAGTTTCTCAATACCTATTGATATTGTATGATTAATACAACACATGTTGTTGGCTCTTCGAAGAAGATGAATAATGTAAACAAGGATCTTATAATATAGGAGCCTGTAGAATCAATTGCCTCTTGACAATGAAGAGCAACAATAGCCCCATATAAAAGTGCCAGTAGCTGAGGCCTTAGAAGGTCTCAAAGAATTAGTAAACCAGTTTTCTGATGACTATGAAATCTATGTTAGTAAAGAAATTCAAATGGAGGGTGATCCCACCTCATTTGAAGAAGCCATGAGAAGCGTTTAAATGGCAAGGAGCTATGGAATTTGAAATGAATTCAATGAATACCAATGATGTTTGGGACTTAGAAGAAATTTCTAATTGAACCAAAACAGTAGGCTGTAAATGGGTCTACAAGATAAAAATGTGACTCCAAAAGAAATGTAGAAAGATATAAAGCTCGACTTTTAGCAAAATGCTTTATGCAAAGAGAATGAATAGATTACAATGAGAGTTTTCTCTTCAGTCTCATATAAGAATTCTTTTAGAATTATAATGGAGTTATTGGCACATTAAGATTTAGAGTTACATCTGATGGATGTAAAGACGGCATTTCTCAACGGGGATTTGTATGAAAAACGTTTACATGGCACAACCCAAAAGGTTTTGTCATGGAAGAAAAGAACATATGTGATGCCACCTGTAAAAATCCATTTATGGGTTAAGAGTATTTGAAGTTGATGAAACGATAAGAAAGTTTGGGTTTTAAAGAAAATGAGAAGGACAATAGCGTTTATGCGAAGTTCAAGAATGGAAATTCATTTTCCACATCCTATGAATAGATGACATTCTACTCACTAGTAGTGATGTTAATCTATCATTGGAGAAGAAGTAGTTTTGTCCTCAAATTTCAATGTGAATGATCTTGGTGAAGCGTCAATGGTTTTAGGAATTGAAATTCACTGAGATAGAAGAAAATGGGGTATTAGGACTATCGTAAAGGCATATTTATAAAAGATTCTAAATAAATAAAGTATGCATGCGAGTAAACCTACGCCTGCTCCTATAGTTAAGGATAATAGATTTGGAAACTTTAAGTGTTCCAAGAACCGATATGAGATCGATCAAATGAACATGGTTCCATATGCTTGAGCTGTTGGAATCTTGATGAGTGTACAAGTACAAGTAAGAACTTACCCTGACATAGTTTACGCATCCAGAATATTTTGGCTGAAGTCCAGTCCAGATATAGATCACTGGAATGGAATTGAGAATGTCTTGCAATTTTACAAAGTATCATAGGTCTCATGTTGAGTAAGAAAGAACAAGTACTCTCAAATAGTTGATGGTATAAATGTTAAGTCTTAGCGAGATGTGTAGTGGAATCCACAGTAGTTGTTAACACTCGCAATTGAAGTATTATTGTGGAAAAGCTCTAAAAAATAGTTGTGGTGTCATCAATGGTGCATACTATAGTATAGCTTATCATGAGGCTTAAGGAACAGGCAAAAGGAGGTTAAGGGAATTTGTATCCAGATTTAACAATGGTAGACAACAGCAATAACCATTTGAAGTAAGTTAGCTCCTAAGACAACAGGTCAAGTATGCTGCCAGACACATTGACACTAAGTTATATGTTGTAAAGGAGAAAATCCAGAATCATTCTGAAAGCATTGAGCACATAAGTATCGAGTAAGTACTTGCGGATCCTCTTACCAAAGGTTAACCACCCAGTGTGTTTAGAGAACACACAGTCGACATAGGTTTATGGGAAAGCCTATGATTTCTAGATACTAAGGGCTAAGTTTAGTATCTGTTTCAAAACAGAGAGGTGCATTGTAGCTATCAAATCTAATGGCAACTAACAGTGATGATGAGGCACGCTCTATGCACTGATCTATGATGGAATGGAAAAAAGATAAAGAAAGTTGAGTTTAAGTCATAAGGTGAGATCAAGGGGAAGAATGTTAAGATGATCTCCACCAGTTGGCCCAACGGCCAATTGGGCCCTTGATCCATGCCCTGATCGGGGGCACTCAGCCGGTTCTAAGTGGCTGATGGGCCCCCCATCGCGCAATGCTATTAAAAGGATGGTAGGGGCTGGGGCACAGGATACAAAGTTCACCGTAGCCGCTAGCGCCCCACCGTGATGTCCTAACCCTAATCCGATCTAGAAGGGGAAGCTGTAAGCGGCGGGAAGCACCATCGCCTTCGCCGCCGCCACTGCACCGCGCCTACACTGCTACAACATCAGCGGCCACGTTGCTGCGGCGCCATGTCCACAACTGCCCTAGGGTGAGATACATCACCAAGTCTCCATTAAGCTAAGTACGACCCACTGATCTACGCCTAGAAGTTCTTTCAGTTCCTTCAACACAAGGCTTGCTGTACTCTGTCATGATCAAGCTGAGCCGTTACCGATGCAGCTGGAGCTTATGCCAAATGAATATCTAACGATTACATTCGTATGGGGGAAGGCAACAGAGCCTCGCCTGCTCTGCCCTGCCGCAAGAAAAAGGTCACCGAAAGCATCTAGAAAGGCAATCCCGAAGGCATTAGCTAAACTAAAAGAAGGCGGTTTTAGAATGTTAATGTAGTCCACCGAAAGCAACCAGATATTCTACACAGCGCGGTGCGGCGCGTGTGGCCCATGATACGCACACGCCCTACCCCGTGCCCCACATTTTACATTTTGGCATGGTTGCTCCTGCACCAGGCGGAGAGCCAGAAGAATATCTGCTGATTGCATTTGTCTGGGCAAGGCAACACATCCTCGCCTGCTCTGCCCTGCTACCACGAGGAAAAGATTTCTAAAAGCAAGTAGAAAAGGCAATGCCCGAAGGGCGTTAGCCAAGCTAAAAGAGACGGTTTTAGCGCCCTGTTCGTTTGGCTTATAAGCCGTACTTTTTTAGCCAACGAATAATATTTTTCTCTCACAACAAATCAGCCAACGTACTTTCAGCCATGGCTTATCAGCCAAATGAACAGGGCATAGAATGTTACTATAGATTGCATGGCGTGGCGTGCGTGGCCCAGCGACACGCACATGCCCTATTCGTGCCCCGCATTTTACATTTCGGCGTGGTTGCTCCCATACCAGGCAAAGAGCTAGATGAATATCTATCGATTACATTCTTCTCGGCAATCGAGCGGTAGTGCTTTGGCTTCCTCTGGCTTACTAACACCTCTTGCTTGTCCTCTTCCTCATCTCCATCACCATCGGCACCGGGGTTGCAGAGCAAGACCAGCTCATGCGCAGGGGGCTAGGCGTTCACCGAACGTGGGGATGAGGATCCCAAGGCGATGGAGGCCTCAGATGCGCCACGCTCGCCCGTGCATGTGATGCTCTCGCTCAATTCCGCGAGGACCTCCACCAGGGCGATCTCATACGCCGTGAAGCCCTCGAGCATTGGCGTCTAGAGCCAGGTGGCTGTTCCCTAGGACATCACAATGTTCGCCAGTTGCTGCTCCTATTACTGTAGGGTTTTCATGAATGATTTGTCTGGGTTGGAGGGTTGGCATGGATGCGTGTTAGCTATTTCTGTCTGCCTCGCTGGCCGGCCTCACTTTTGTGCTATCTCTTTGGTTCTAACCTCCCAATTAATTTCCCTTTTCTTTTCCCCTACTACCTTTTCAGAGTATGGTGATGTTGTGTGGCTCATGCATTTCCTTTTCTTTAATAGTCTAACTCGCCTAGATCCAAACCTTATAGGGCACGACAACACAGCTAACCAAAAGCAATCAGAAAAGACAATGCCCCGGAGTGTTAACCAAGCTAAAAGAAGGCTGTTTTAGAATGTTGCTGTAGACTGCATGGCGCGACGTGTGTGTCACATACACGCAACATGGCAAGGTGTGTGTCACACACACGCACATGCATTGTCCCATGCACCATGCGAACCTATGCGTGGTGATAGGTCATTTCGGCCGTGCGGCACACCACGCAAGATGATTTCCTTTTTTTGGTGGCGGGGAGGACCGGAGGAGAGGACAGCGTGCCGTGACTCAGGTAGGCACACGTGGAGCATGCAAACCTCGCATCCAATCACGTGGCCATGGTTCTTGTGTTGTACTCTATCATGATCAACAAGCTGTGCCGTTACCGATATAGCCGGAGCATATGGCTGATGAATATATGCCGATTACATTCGTCCGGGTCAAGGCAACACAACATAGCCTCATCTGCTCTGCCACAACGAGAAAAGGTTTCCCAGCCGAAAGCAACCAAAAAAAGGAAATGCCCGGGGGCGTTAGCCAAGATAAAAGAATGCGATATTAGAATGTTACTGTAGATTGGGGGGGTGCGGCCGAACATATAATAAAAGCCATATGCATCTAGAAAAAAACCAACTTTTCCGTTATGTTGACAATTGTTGCATAGGAAATCTTTCACTACGGGATGGCCAAACATCATCATGTTGTGTGGTTTTAGCATCGATCTGTCTGGATCCCATAATTGCTAGTCTACAATCGATCCTCCCATATATGGTTGCTTCGGACATAACAAGCCACACCACTAAAACTTTAAAAGCAACAGTTATACTTGCTCGCGTGAACGCAAAATTGATCAAAAGTTGCTCTCTTTCATAAAGGGTGGAGAAATCTACTTTAATAGCAACTGTTATATTTGCTCGCGTGAACACAAAATTGATCAAAGAGTAGCTCTCTTTCGTGAAAGGAAATGGAGAAATCTATGTTAAAAGCAACCGTTATACTTGCTCGCGTGACCTTGATTGAGAAGTTGCTCTCTTTTCGTTAGAGGAAATGGAGAAATCTACGCTGAAGGTGCATTGAACTTTGCCTGACGCACTATCCATAGTGAAGCAGCGAACAATGGTAATCACATTGGCTACCATCCACGACACAAAGGCCTAGCGACACGCACACACACAACTTATTTTTTGTTTTTAGCCCTTTTTTGAAAAAAAATTCACAAATATGCCCCTGGAGGTATGCTTTCAAAATCTAGACCCTTAGCTCGGCGCCATCGTTGGTGGCGCCGAGCTTACATGTCTCGGCGCCATAGATTTTGGCGCCTAGGTCTTGGACTCGGCGCAGACGTGGCGGTGACTTGACAGGCACCTTGGCGCCGTAGATCTTGGCGCCGAGCTTGGCGCCGTAGATCTTAGCGTCGAGCTTGGCACCATGGTTATTGGTGCCAAGCTCTGTCTTACGTATGGGTCCTCCCTTCCTTTCTCTCTTCCTCTCTCTCTACCGCTCCCGAGCCAGGGCGCCGTCAGCACTGCCGCACCGCCACGCCCACCGCCGCGCGTAGCCCTGGCCGTCCGTGGCCCCAGCCCACGCCCACGCCCGCTAAAAGGTCCTAATATGGCTAGAGGAGGGGTGAATAGCCTATTTAAAAATCTATAAACCAACGAGAGCAATTTGATTAGTATAACAAATAGCAAAATGCAAACTTGCTCTAGCTCTACAAGGGTTGCAAGCCACCTATCCAATAATTCTAGTTGCTATGATCACTAAACACACAATTTACTATGTCACTACTCACTAAGAGCTCTCACAATTGCTGCACTAAAGAGCTCCACTAGATGAACTTGAACTACAAAGCAAGCTCTCAATTCTAGCTACACTAAAGAGATTGCTACAACTAGTTTGCAAGAATATAAATGAGTGAGTAGGGTGATTATACCATCATGTAGAGGAGTGAACCAATCACAAGATGAATACTAAATCAATCACCGAGAGAATACCAAAGGGCAAGAGTCAACCAATTTTTCTCCCGAGGTTCACGTGCTTGTCGGCATGCTAGTCCCCGTTGTGTCGACCAACACTTGGTGGTTTGGCGGCTAAGAGGTATTGCATGAACCTCGTCCACACAATTGGACACCGTAAGAACCTACCCACAAGTGAGGTAACTCAATGACAAGAGCAATCCACTTGAGTTACCTTTCGGCGCTCCGCCGGGGAAGGCACAAGACCCCTCACAATCACTACAATCGGAGCCGGAGATAATCACCAACCTCCGCTCGATGATCCTCGCTGCTTCAAGCCATCTAGGTGGCGGCAACCACCAAGAGAAACAAGTGAATCCCACAGCAAAACACGAATACCAAGTGCCTCTAGATGCAATCACTCAAGCAATGCACTTGGATTCTCTCCCAATCTCACAAAGATGATGAATCAATGATGGAGATGAGTGGGAGGGCTTTGACTAAGCTCACAAGGATGCTATGTCAATGCAAATGGCCAAGAGAGAGAGCTTGAGCTGGCCATAGGGCTTAAATAGAGAGCCCCCACGAATAGAGTTGTTGGCTCTCTGTTCTCTGAAAAGTCAGGGCGACCGGACGCACCGGTCAGATCGACCGGACGCAGGACCCCAGCATCCGGTCGCATGATACACGCCACGTGTCCCCTCCTTCAAATGTGGATCGCCCCATCTCAATGGTCATCAGTACATCTAAGTTATGACTGGACGCGTTGCTTAAAAGTGATCGGACGTAGGACCCCATCGTCTGGTCGTTTTCAGTAAGGTACCAGTCGCTACTGGACGCGTCCAGTCACGCCCGATCGGACTCACTGAGCGTCCGGTCATTCTCCCTCATCTCTGTGCACTGCCACATCAGCATGACCGAACGTTGAACAGTGTTCAGCCAGAGTCCAGTCACTTTTGAACTCAGTGTCCGGTCAAGAGACTGAGGGCGGACTTCACTGTGCGCCACTGACCGGACGTAGGACCCCAGCGTTCGAACACTGCGTGACCAGCGTCCAGTGCACTCTGTGAAATCCTATCTTTTCTGTACAGAGTGCTGGTGGCATCGTCGGACTCTGGCTGATCACCGAAACAAAAAGGCTCCTACCACTTATACCTTTGCCTTGAGCCATTTGTTTTCCTTTCTCGTTTTCCAAGTCCAAGCACTTGATCATCATCATGGAATCACCATCATCATGTCATGATCTTCATTTGTTTTACCACTTGGAATAGTGTTGCCTATGTCATAATCACTTTGATAAACTAGGTTAGCACTTAGGGTTTTATCAATTAACCAAAACCAAACTAGAGCTTTCACCCGCGCCGGCCCCCTCGCCTACGCCCGCGTCGGCCCCTGCCGTGACGGCCGCCCACGGCCCTGGCCCGCTCGAGCCACCTCGCCACGTGGAGTGCCGGCCGTCCCGGCTCACCGCGTCCGCCGCGGCGACCCCGGGCGTGAGACGACCCCTGCTCCTAGCACGCTGTGACCTCGCCGTTGATCCCATCCTTCATGTCCCCGTCCTGCTCTGGTCTCGGCGTCCACGTCCACGTCGCATCGTTGCATTGACTTGGACAGGTAAATTTTTTGAATATGCAATGTAGGTATTTAGTTAGCTTGAATTGTAGTGCTACTTTAATTATTTGGTAGTTTCTAGTAAATTTGATGATGTAGGTAGTTGATTTAGTTAGTGAGATGGATATAGTTAGATAAATATAGTTAGATAGCTAGTGACATAGGTACATAGATATAGTTATTAGATAGCTAGTTGATTTAGTTAGTTAGATAAATATAGTTAGATAGCTAGTGACATAGTTATTTAGGGTGTAGTTGGTTAGTATCTATTAGAGAGGTACTATATAGCTGCTACTTTGGACTAAACGAACTGTATTTCAATTTTTGTTTAAACTACTAGATGGACAACCTAGTGAGCATATATCATGGAGGCACCATGGAAAGAGATCGCTATGGATATGTTGAGTTTGTTGAGATACAAAGCGTGCCTGTGTTATTCAATGAGAAGCCTTCATTTAGTGAGTTAGTTGCAAGGGCTCGGGAGGAGCTATATTGCCATGGAGCTGATGATGATGATGGCATCGTAGTGGAGGGTGTACTTCACCTAGGTTCCCCTCCCAACATCCTAAGGAAGATGGTCCCAATTGGGTCTGCAGACCAGTGGGAGAACTATGTGAGATCGGCTATAAAGTGATAGTTCCAATGTTTAGACGTGGTTGTGCGTCGGGTGTTAGTTGATCCCATCCCTCATGGGTTTTCCCCACCAATGGGTCAGTAGGCACACTTTGACCCTCCCGTCCCAGAACCTGATATGGATGTGGATGTTGCACCTACGGTTTTCGATGCTCAATCCGCCCCCAATGAGCCGATTGGAGATGCTTGTCAGACTCATGATGTTGTGGCAGATCCTCCTCATGAGATCCCTTTGACACAGAATCATCCGAGTAAGTGTCTTATCCGTATGGTTATTGGGAGCTTACCCCCTTTCTTACATCCATTTTTTCATTCTTTCCTCATTTTTTACTTATGTTGCAGGAGACATTCCTAACAATGTGGATGTGCCCACTATTGCTGCGCAAGTGCACTATGAAGATGGATTCCGTTGCTCTAATAGTGTTGAAATTATGAATGATTCGGAGCCATATGAGATGGCAAGGGCTCTTGATTCTGATGATGATCGTCCTGTTGGAGAGCTGACAAAGAGTGATGTTGAGATGCTGAGGCGTATCTTTCCCAGCCACCATGATCCAAGAGTTCACGAGTTCAACGATCTTGCTCATTTCGATCAGGCGTGTGTAGAAGCATGTGGTGATGAGCTCCTAGAAGCTCCTGAGGCCGGCTCTAACATGGTAATTGAGAAGGGTAGGGTATTCGAGGACCTCCCTACATTGAAGAGGTGGTTGCAGGCGTTTGTAGTGATACGAAATGTATTCATATGCGGAGCGCCGTTACACAGTTGTGTGGGACAAGGAACACTGCCCATGGAGGGTTTGTGCAAGGAAGCAAAAGGTCACCGAAAAGTGGAAGATCACAAAAGTTGTCTGGCCACACAATTATGCTGACTATGGCTAACACTGAAGCATCGACAGTTGACATCTACCCTCATTGCCAAGCAGTTGACGGGAATATTGCAGGGAGAACCCAACATGAAGATTAGGACAATTATCAGAACCGTTGAGACGTTATATAGAGGTTATGTGATAACTTATGGCAAAGCTTGGAGGGCTAAGCAGCGAGCATGGAAGATGATATATGTGGACTGGGAGGATGGGTATGAGCAGCTGCCAGTACTTGTCAATGTAATCAAAGCGGTGAATTCAGACATGCATTATGAGTACATCCCAAAACCAAATGCATGGAAGGATATGTAACAGAACTGACCAAATCATAAGAACGTAAGTACAAAAACAATCACCGAAGCGATCAAATTCCTGTACTTAAGCTCCCATAATCCCGGTAGTCCGGAAATCACGAAGGATTTCAACCAACTCTCGACATACAAACCAAGATCGTAATGATTCAACACAACACATCATTCGTTACAACATTTTACAAGTAGCATTCGGATTACATCCATCAGAGTTCAAATAAAATATTACAAACCAAGTTTGAGTGTGCGGAAGCAACATAGTTTAGTACAAAACATCATAGTTTTCAAATACATTGCCAAGATCAGAGTCATGTCCCACAAAAGCATTATCAGGTACGAGAACTAGTAGAGACCGTGCCCAACGGTCTAGTCTTCATCCCCAGCAGGGAGAAGGCAGTACTTGCAGCAACCAAAGAAGAACTGGTCATCTGCAACAGGTGGGAAATAAACCCTGAGTACGAGAAGGTACTCAGCTAGACTTACCCGACAAAAACCGAAATAAAAGACACCAAGGATCATGCAAGGCTTTTCGGTGGGCTAGCTTGACACGGTTGCATAAAAAGAGCTTATGATTACAAAAGAACCAATTCAAACTTAGCATCAAGCTTATCATTATTTACCTGT
Organism: Miscanthus lutarioriparius; assembly: GCA_904845875.1. NCBI lineage: Eukaryota > Viridiplantae > Streptophyta > Magnoliopsida > Poales > Poaceae > Miscanthus > Miscanthus lutarioriparius. The sequence continues at coordinate 13,928,437 of CAJGYO010000002.1, forward strand.
CTACTAGATTAGCACCTGTACTAGAGCACTCACTTATTAGGAGCAAACAATATTAACCATAGCGGTATAATAAGGTTGTCATCATCATATCATCATTTCCGAACCACTAAGTTATTAAGTGTATCTACATTGGAGATAAGCCCGTCAAGTTCTCACTAACCGGGAGAGACGGCGATTCAATCGAATTACAACTCAGGTGAGGGATATTCCTAACTCTCACCTGGCATACTTTGCAAGGGTAGCCGTGGTCACCTTTGGAACATCTCGGGAACCAATTTCGCGGGGTTCGTTCGATCAGCCCAACCTCTCGTGGATTACCCTTCCGCCAGACGACCGGGACTTTTAAATCACCTGCCTTGGACTCACGCCTCGGCTCCCTTCCGAGGCGCACTTTATACTTATCGACTCCCGGCTGAGGTGAGCTACTCGGCCATGGCGGTCGGTCATCGGGCCGCCAACTAAGAGAGAGAGCATGCGTTCAACATGAACAGGAAAGGCTCCAAGAATCAGTCCTTAAGCGACACGCAGGAGAGTCACTTGCAAACCCGGCAAGCCTCCGTCCGGGTCTTCATTTCAAATTAAGATGGTTCTTTTCCACGATAGCAAATATAGCCAACCGTGCCACATGTATCTTCCTATATCTCGCAGGTGACAGGAAATCACCCGACTTCTACCGCGTTAAAGCAGGGCTAAGCACTACTCGAGCCTGAGCTACATAGGATTCAGGGTAACAATATCTGGACAAGGAATGGGTAACCAATGCAGCAAGTGTTTGCATCCAACACCTAAACTTAATGCAACAATATATGTAATAATAATATCAGAATCGCAGTTCGGAAAATAGGAGGCTTAATATGCTCCGGGGCTTGCCTTTCACAAAGTTGCAAGGACGGTGGTCAGGGCACTCAACGACGACCTCGTCTGGCACTTCTCCTGAAGGCTGCTCCTCCTGAATCCCTGGTGTCGGCTGCTGCTGCTCACTTAGTTCCTCGAATTCCAGCAGGGTTACTCCTTCCGGTACACCTATTGCATGCCGATGCACAAGATAAATATCATGGATGCATAAGGAATGACATGATGCTCATGATGAATGAATCACAATGGGTGTTTATGAAAACATCACTGGACACTCGTTTACCGAGTAATTAGCTCTATTCAAATCACTTTAAGCATGTATCCAACTTAACTTAAATAATAAGAGCAACTTACCTAACTTGCATAACCTAAGATAAAGATGCTCATCTTCAGTTAAAGGCCTAACACCTAGGAACAGTACCATGAACTTAGAATAGTAAAGACATACTTAATATAACAGTTAAAGCTTCATATGCAACAAGTAGTAACTTAATTCTATCATAACCAGAGTTCTATAACTCCAAATGACTTGCAAGAGGACATTCTGGAAAGCTTATGAAATTCTCTACAATTTATTTGTAAACATCAAAGCATGATTCTGAAGTTGACCAAATCCAATTCCAGTAGACCTAGAATCTGTCCCGCAATGACAGGGTTGCTAACTTAATTATTTAACGATGGTGCAAAAGCCTAATTTGACCAACCCAAGTTTACCAACTTGTTTTTCATACCTAAGAAACATCAGAAAGTATAGTGCCAACTTCTAAATAAATTATTTAATATCCTTTTCCAATTTATTTATTTAATTAGGTGATTTAAGCAATATATAGTAAAACTATTCATAAAAATCTACAAAAATTACAGTAGCTATCTCATGCTGCACATAGACTACCATAAAAATTTCAAGGCCATTGGACCAACATAACTTGCTGTATCCAAAATAACAGATGACCTGTCTATTTCTAGCATAATTAGGAAACCTTATTAAAAAGTGTCAAGCAACAGATTTCCCATTTTTCCTAGCATCCTTCTAGCATAAGAATAGCACCCACAAAATTTCACCTCCACTGGATCTATAGAAAAATTATGAAAATTCACACAAGATCCACCTATTAATAAAAGGAAATTCTATAACTTAAAAACTACACATGCACTAGCTCTGAAATTTTTACCAGAGCTTCTAATAAACCAAAATAGAGGACCCACAAAATTTCATAATTTTTGGACCACAGAAACTCAAGATAAAATTCAAACAAGTTTGCATGCTTCTAAAAACACATTTCAAACTCCTATTTAATTCATCCAAGTTTTCTAAAACATGTGCTCATATTATATTTTTATTAAGTACTAGACATGACCAGGAACTTAACAAAATTAGAACCATAGCTTTTGGATCTATATACTAGGAAATACATATTTTAGAATCATGCACATAAATCTGTGAAAACAAATAAACAAAACAAATAAGAAAATGTAAAACTGTTGAGCCGGCCCGGTCCAGACCACGGCCCACAGCGCCTGGTAGCTGCCCGGACAATGGCACAAGCGGGCCCAAGCTGGGCTCCCGCCTCAGCGACAGCCGACAGGAGGACCCGCGTGTCGGCCGAGACAAGCGAGGAGGCGACGGCGGTGGTGGCGTAGCTTCGACCAGCGACTTCTCCTCGACGAGGAGAGTACCTTCGTGACCGTCACGACCTCCCGCGTTGATTGGTGCCCCAATCACTCTCTCTACCGGTCCCTAGGTACGCCGGCCATGGCGCACGGCGGCTCGGTCATGGCGCACGGCGGCGCTCCGGTGAACCCCGGCGCTAGGTACCCAGGCAAAGCGCGCATCAGCTTCCAGAGACCAAGGCGGACCTGTCTATGCTACTGCTAATGGCTGTGGTGAAGTGCGCGAGTGTAGCCATGTGATGTCACCGGCGGCGACCATGGCGCGGTGGTGCGCGGCCGTGTTCGGCTCGGCCAGAATGGCTTCGTCGGTAACGTCATAACTAGAGCAAATCGACGACTAGAAAGATGAAACGAAGGCTAGGGAAGTAGGAGCGGTGCGGAGCTGCGCCGGCCACGATGACCCACAACTCCGGCGACGTAGGCCATGACTATGGCGTCGGAAAACTGGCCAAGGTCCTCACCTACAACACGATTGGCTCAGCTAGAAGGTGGGGAAGGTCCAGACGAACACGACGGAGCTATGGTGAAGGCGTAGTGCGGGTAGTTGCAGCGGTGAGCAAGCTCTGCGGCGGCGGAGCTATGGCGGAGTGGTACGCTGCGGCGCGCGCTTGCGCAGAGCGGCGGAAAATGAAAAAGGATCGGCGAGGGTCGGTAGGCGCGGGTGGCTTCAAGGCGCGTCTGCGGCGCCAGAGGCGCCGCAGTGGCGGGCCGGCCCAGCCATGATCAGCCGGCCTTCGACACATGGCGACACGCCGTCCGGCGTTTTCTGAAAAACGCGACCACCGTAACTTCCATTCGGTCGGGTGAGCAGCGGCGACAACGTGACTTCCTCGCGGTAAACCCCGGCTAATCCGTTGCTTGTTTGCAAAAAACAGTGTTCATGAAAATGTAGACCAAACATCCATCTGCAATTTACTTTCAAGAACCATCACCTAATTCGCCATGGATCAGAAGTTACAACAAGCCAAAGATGGCTCGATCACACTGAAATGACATCAATGACTTAGCAAGATTTTTCAGTGTTGATTAGCATGAAATTCTGACTTGTGGGCCATGTTTGACCATGTTCTAGACATTTTCATGAGTTGACCATAAAACAACTTTTGTTCCTTACTAAATTAGCTACAACTTTGCTTTAGGTTGCTCAAGCATGCATAGACTCTAAGTTACACTTTTAAACAGTCAAACAAAGAGACTCAAGGGTCAATTCAAGTCAAACTTGCACTTGAGGGCATTTTGGTCATTTTGATCTACATGAACAATGTCCCAACAAGTAACCTAAGTGTAGTTAAGGTGTATTAGACCATAATCAACCACTTTACAAAGTTGTTATACCACTTCTACTGATCACATGTGATAAAGAAAGTAAAACAAGCAATTCATACATATGTTTCAATACAATGTTTCACATGTTGCATGACCTTGTTGTTATCCTATACTTGTCACATTACTACCATATTGCCATGTTTCCAAGTATGAGAGTTTCATGTAACATTCACATGTTGCACTACTACCATTCACAACAATCAAGCATGAAACATACACAGTTGAAAATGTTGCATACGCACGTTTCAGTAACAATGACATGATGACATAGATAATGCACATGTTTATGAAATGACATGCAATTTAGTGGAAGCCAAACACCTTGGGTGTTACAGCCCTCCCCCCTTAGAAAAATCTCGTCCCGAGATTTGGAAAGCGTACCAATCAGTATAGAAAGCTGGATAGTTTTCCTTTAAATAATCTTCCCGCTCCCAGGTTGCATCCCGTTCACTATGATTACTCCAAACTACCTTGTATAATTTAACCACTCGTGTACGAGTCACTCTTCCTTGAGTATCCAGAACTTGCACGGGCTTTTCCTCATAAGAAAGATCAGATTTCAAGTTGACTTTCCTTGTTGCTATTCTTTCCTCGGGAATACGAAGACACTTCTTCAGCTGGGACACATGGAATACCGGAAATATAGCTCCCATCTCACGTGGTAGATCGAGCTTATACGCTACTCTTCCACTTTTCTCGATAATGCGGTAGGGTCCAACATATCGAGGCTCAAGCTTCCTTTTAATTCCAAAACGCTTGACTCCTTTCATAGGGGATACCTTCAAATAAACATGATCACCTACTTCAAACTCAATAGGTTTCCTTCTCTTATCAGTGTAGCTCTTTTGTCTAGCCTGAGCGGTAGTCATATACTTTTGTATAGTCCGGACTTGCTCTTCGGCTTCTTTTACAAAGTCAATACCATAGAATCTTCTTTCCCCGAGCTCCACCCAGTTCAAAGGAGTTCTACACTTTCGGCCATAAAGAGCTTCAAAAGGAGCCATTTTGATACTCTCTTGATAACTGTTGTTATAAGAGAATTCAATGAGAGGTAACCGGTCTTCCCAAGAGCCTTTGCAAGAGATAAGACAAGCTCTAAGCATGTCTTCAAGAATTTGATTAACACGCTCGATCATCACGATGTTTGCGGATGATAAGCGAATCTGGGATTAGATGAGTGCCAAGATTCGATGTAAGCACTCCCAAAAAAGCCGTGAATTGAGGTCCTCTATCCGAAACAATGGATTTGGGTACACCATGGAGACGTACCACTTGTTGAAAATAAATCTCAGCATAATTGTGAGGATGATAGGTAGACTTGACCGGATTAAAGTGAGCAGATTTAGTTAGACGATCTACGATAACCCAGATGGAATCACAACCCTTTTTGGTAGTGGGTAATCCAACAATAAAATCCATACTAATTTCTTCCCACTTCCAGCCAGGAATAGATAGTGGCTGCAATAGTCCGGGCCTTATGTGAATAGCCTTGACTCTGCAACAGTTATCACACCTTGCCACATAAGCTGCGATTTCTTTCTTCATCTTGGTCCACCAATAATACAGCTTGAGATCTTGATACATTTTACTGCTACCAGGATGGATGGACAATTTTGAAGAATGGGCTTCCTCCATAATTTGATTTCTAAGTTCTTTATCTTTGGGTACCACCAGCCTATCATTAAACCAGAGAATTCCCTTGTCATCGACTTTAAAGTGCTTGGTCTCTTTCTCTTTCATTTTCCGTTTGATATGAAACACACCCACATCAGTCTTCTGGAGTTCGATAATTCGACTTCTAAGAGAGCAATCCACAGTGATATTGTGGAGTACTACAGGATGAAGGAGGTGTGATAGATGAAAGTCCTCACTAACTAAGGAATTGCAATGGGCCTTTCTGCTTAAGGCATCAGCAACAACATTTGCCTTACCAGGATGGTAGTGCACTTGAAGGTTGTAGTCCTTGATCAATTCTAACCAGCGCCGTTGACGCATGTTCAACTCGGGTTGAGTAAAGATGTACTTGAGGCTTTTATGGTCAGTATAGATGTTGCACACATTACCCAGCAAGTAATGTCTCCAAATCTTCAGGGCATGAACAACTGCGGCTAGTTCTAAGTCATGGGTAGGATAGTTGACTTCATGCTTTCGAAGCTGGCGCGAAGCATAAGCAATTACTCGGCCTTCCTGCATAAGAACACGCCCCAAACCGGTGCCACATGCGTCACAGTAGACATCAAAAGGCTTCTCGATGTCAGGTTGTGCCAATACAGGAGCAGAGGTTAGTAAGGTCCGCAAAGTGTGGAAAGCCTCTTCATACTTCGGAGTCCACACAAACTTCTCATCTTTTTGCAGTAGTCGAGTCATGGGCTTGGCGATTTTTGAGAAATCCGGGATAAAGCGACGATAATAGCCAGCCAATCCCAAGAAACTTCGAACTTCTGTGACCGTAGTAGGTGCCTTCCACTCAAGGACTTCTTGCACCTTCGTAGGGTCAACCGAAATTCCATCACCAGATAACACATGACCTAGAAAAGGTATCTTGTTCAACCAGAATTCACACTTGCTGAACTTAGCATACAGCTGGTTGTCACGTAACCGAGTTAAAACAATTCTCAGATGTTCCGCATGCTCTTCTTCATTCTGAGAATATACCAGGATATCATCAATGAACACGACGACAAATTTGTCCAATTCTGGCATGAATACCGAATTCATCAGGTACATAAAGTGTGCCGGAGCATTTGTCAACCCAAATGACATGACGAGGTATTCGAACAAGCCATAACGAGTAGAGAAAGCTGTCTTTGGTATATCTTCAGGACAAATTTTGATCTGATGGTAACCAGACCTCAAATCGATCTTGGAGAATACCTTAGCCTTAGAGAGCTGATCAAACAGAATATCGATGCGAGGAAGAGGGTATTTGTTCTTGATGGTAACAGCATTTAGGGGACGATAATCTACGCACATGCGCAAAGATTCGTCCTTCTTCTTCACAAAGATAGCCGGACAACCCCAAGGAGAAGAACTAGGCCGAATCAAACCTTTCTTCAATAGCTCATTCAACTGACTCTTTAGTTCTGCCAACTCATTGGGCGGCATTCTATAGGGCCGTCGAGAAATAGGAGCCGTACCCGGAATGAGTTCTATCTTGAATTCTACATCACGGTCCGGAGGTAATCCAGGTAAGTCATCAGGGAAGACATCTGGAAACTCACAGACAACCGGTATATCTTCAATGGCTTTGGCTAGGGTAGCATTGGCTGTATTGTGAAGAGAGATATCACGAGGTAACTGCACTAGAAAACCCTTCTTATCCACAGGATCCCTCAACATTACCACACGGGTTGACGTATCGATCAGCACTCCATTCCCACTCATCCACTTCATTCCTAGGATTATATCAATTCCTACCCCCGGTAGCACTACAAGATCTGTAAGAAACTCTCGATTCCCAATTTCTAGCTTTACATCTTTTACTACTTGGTTAGTCATGATATTATTCCCAGCAGCACTAATACAATAACCACCCTTGACAATTGTAATCACATTCATCTTATGCTTAGATGCAAAAGTAGAACTCACAAAGGAATGTGAAGCACCCGAATCAAAGAGCACAACTGCAGGGTGATCATTAGCAAGAAACTTACCAGCGGTGACCACTTCACCAGCAGGAATTTCCTCCATAGTAGTGTAATGAACACGCCCCTGATGGACGTTTCCTTGAGCATTCTTGGGAGGATGGGGACACCTATTTGCCCAATGACCAGTGATTACAGTTTCCAACACGGCCTATTAGGCTGGTGGGACATTGGAGCTGCCCCTGCCCAGAGGTATTCTTTGGCAAGGAAATTGTGTACCCTTTATGAAAACCAGTTTAGCTTGATTCTTCTTCCGAGGTGGGCGGCGGTACTGGGACATTAGCATTGGGTGGACGATCTTCGGGCCTTGGATACCATTGGTGTCTTAGACCGAGAAGCACCTGTCTCAAAGTTTCTTTTTGCGGTTCTTAGAAGCGGCATATATCTTATCATTGTTCTCTTGAGTCGAGTGTCACTAATAAACTCATTGAAGGTGACACACTTGCGATTGCCCATTGACTTCATCAATTTAGGGAAAGTCCCTCTTGAAGCTAGCTATTCTTTTAGCGTCGATGATCGACAAACTCGAGGAGCATACCTTGCCAAAGTTGTTGAATGCACGGAGGTATTCATTGAGACTCTTGTTGCCTTGGGTGAGCTTCATAAACTCAAGATGCTTAATGGCCATGAGACCGTGGAGGGATAAAGTGTCCTCTCGAAGTCAATTGCTGGCCGACCCCAAAACTATCTCGACGTTTTGCGGGGAAGGTGGTCTTGTGATGTGTCCACAAGATGCTGCAGGGCCTTGGAGCCGGTGTCCTGCATATGTGGCCTTCATACCTTGATCAAACGGAGTAATCCAAACCTTTGCTCTATCATGCTCAACCATTCATCAGCTTGTAATGGTTCTTCTGCCTCACGAAAGATAGGAGGCTTTGTATCCATGAAATCCTTAAAGTTGCTGTACTGGTTTGGCTCGGGTCCTTGGCGGACATGACGATCCTCTCGGTTAGCCATCTGATGCATAGCCTCAGCTAACATGCGCTGACTTTCCACAACTGTCTGCATTAGCTCAGCTGGTGTGGGCGGTGGCGGAGGTGGTTGTTTCTCATTTCCCATGCCACGACCGCGACGAAGGTTATGATGAGCCATCTGCAAAATGTATAGCCAATGAGCACTGACGAAGTGGAAATTTTTGTAGATGAATCGTATAATTATGCCCAAACTGAGTCCATTGGAGGGAATGTATTTAGATAATCAACAGAGGCACAATCATTCATCACAACCACACAATTCATCAAGCGCGTTCATGGACACATAATTGCGATGAACTTAACCAACCACTCGATCCATAGACCGCAAAGGCGGAATTTATCAAAGGCTCACATACGTGGAGCATAATACGTTCGATAGGTTACATTCAAGCCATAGTGGTTCCAAACTTACATCCAAAGATAACTTATGGTTCGATATTACATCCCAACGATTACTTATTCCAAAGCTACTCGTTCATGCATGAGGATCAACAAAAGACTAGCTCTTGCGCATTAGCTAAGTAGCAAGCTAAACTACGCATCGTCCTCGGAGTCGATGTCGAAGATCTCTCCTCCATCTTCATCACTAGCGTGCTCCAACTCCTCATCTTCCTCCTCATCGTGGAATGTCCTCAGTCCATTGACCTCCATGTCATCATCACCTTCACCATGATGACACCGAACCCATCTCATCCTCATCCTCGGTGGCGGGAGAGGGTGAAGTTGATTGTGTAACAGGTGAACCTCCTCATGGAGATTGTCATTGTACTCCTCAAGCAATTGCCACTTGTCGCTCTAGCTCTACCCGCCGTGCTCTCAACACATCCTCCTCGTGCGGGCTTCATTCCGCTTGGTTCATCACGTGAATCAACATGCGTTCCTGGGCTACGGTGAGCAATCACAACCTCTCGAACCTCAAGGGTCTCTTGGTCCCTTTCTGTGTTACTTGCTCCAAGCGGTGCTGAGCCGCATTCCTCTCAAGCGATCACCCGAGCAAGCTCATCCTCAACCTTTCCTCCTCGAGAGGCTCGGGGCCAGGGCTCACGAGGAGCTAAGCGGTGACAAGGCGCCCTGCCTCCAGCGGACTTGAGAAGCAAAGGCGCCGTCTTGCGCCGCCATCAGTAGCAAAAGTTACAACGTAAGGGGAGAATCATTTAAGGGATACTGAAATTTAATTAGTCGGGACAAACATATTTTAAAGGAGGGAGTAATGCAAGAAATGCCATGTATGCTTGAACATGATGCATGCACGATCCGTCGTCCTCACCATCCTAGAAAAATTTAAAGGCTAGCGAAATATACGGTGGCATACATACGTTCTCTCGTATACGGTAGCTAATCGATCTACAACGATACGTTGTTAGTGTACCTATGAGAAAATTTCATTTCAGCCCATTGATAATTTCCCCAAATGCATAAAAGCAGGCAATAACTAAATACTTCCATACATACATCCCCGATGCACATACTCTAGTATCACAACTACCCGTCGAGAGATACCCACATTTAAGTACTCTCATAGATACATGATTGAACATGTAAATATGCGAGCAACCACAACTACTCTCCCTAGATCGATTTATTGACGGTCATGCTCTCACAACTCCCACTTACCCGGGCGCGTGAGGTATTTGACCCAAACAATACCACCCAAGCGGATGGCATCCATACAATAGCACGCCCGTATGGACGGATTTAAATGAAACAAGCAGAACCCCAAAGTTAGTACTTTAATAAGCCACCTAAGAGTCCTTATTTGGGCATAAGGGATATGACCACCGGCAATACTTAGTATTTAATTTAGGATTTTCACAAATACTTTTGTTTTAAATACACAAATGACGTGTTTAGTGTCAAATCTTGCTCGATGCCACCGTAATGTGAACCGACCAAATCATAAGAACGTAAGTACAAAAACAATCACCGGCGATCAAATTCACAGACTTAAGCTCCCATAATCCCGTGAGTCCGGAAATCACGAAGGATTTCAACCAACTCTCGACATACAAACCAAGATCGTAATGATTCAACACAACACATCATTCGTTACAACATTTTACAAGTAGCATTCGGATTACATCCATCAGAGTTCAAATAAAATATTACAAACCAAGTTTGAGTGTGCGGAAGCAACATAGTTTAGTACAAAACATCATAGTTTTCAAATACATTGCCAAGATCGAGTCATGTCCCACAAAAAAGCATTATCGAACGAGAACTAGTAGAGACCGTGCCCAACGGTCTAGTCTTCATCCCCAGCAGGAGAAGGCGCGATGCTGCGACAAACCAAAGAAGAACTGGTCATCCGCAATGGTGGGGAAATAAACCACGAGTACGCGAGAAGGTACTCACTAGACTTACCCGACAAAAACCGAAATAAAAGACACCAAGGATCATGCAAGGCTTTTCGGTGGGCTAGCTTGACACAGCTTGCATAAAAGAGCTTATGATTACAATAACCAATTCAAACTTAGCATCAAGCTTATCATTATTTACCCATCTACTAGATTAGCACCGTACTAGAGCACTCACTTATTAGGAGCAAACAATATTAACCATAGCAGGTATAATAAGGTTGTCATCATCATATCATCATTTCCGAACCACTAAGTTATTAAGTGTATCTACATTGGAGATAAGCCCGTCAAGTTCTCACTAACCGGGAGAGACGGCGATTCGAATCAATTACAACTCAAATTGAGGGATATTCCTAACTCTCACCCCGCATACTTTGCAAGGGTAGCCGTGGGTCACCTTTGGAACATCTCAGAACCAATTTCGCGGGTTCGATCAACACAACACTCTCGGGATTACCCTTCCGCCAGGCGACCGGGACTTTTAAATCACCTCGCCCTTGGACTCACGCCTCGGCTCCCTTCCGAGGCGCTTTATACTTATCGACTCCCGGCCGAGGTGAGCTACTCGGCTTGCGGTCGGGTCATCGGGCCGCCAACTAAGAGAGAGGGCATGCGTTCAACATGAACAGAAAGGTTCCAAGAATCAGTCCTTAAGCGACACAGACGGAGTCACTGCAAACCGGCAAGCCTCCGTCCGGTCTTCATTTCAAATTAAGATGGGTTCTTTTCACGATAGCAAATATAGCCAACCGTGCCACATGTATCTTCCTATATCTCGCAGTGACAGAAATCACCCGACTTCTACTGCGCGTAAAGCGGGGCTAAGCACTACTCGAGCCTGAGCTACATAGGATTCAGGTAACAATATCTGGACAAGGAATGGGTAACCAATGCGGCAAGTGTTTGCATCCAACACCTAAACTTAATGCAACAATATATGTAATAATAATCAGAATCGCAGTTCGAAAAATAGGAGGCTTAATATGCTCCGGGCTTGCCTTTCACAAAGTTGCAAGGACGGTGGTCGGGGCACTCAACGACGACCTCGTCTGCACTTCTCCTCGAAGGTCGCTCCTCCCGAATCCCCAGTGTCACCGTTTCACTGCTTCGCTTAGTTCCTCGAATTCCAGCAGGTTACTCCTTCCGGTACACCTATTGCATGCCGATGCACAAGATAAATATCATGGATGCATAAGGAATGACATGATGCTCATGATGAATGAATCACAATGGGTGTTTATGAAAACATCACCGACACTCGCTTTACGAGTAATTAGCTCTATTCAAATCACTTTAAGCATGTATCCAACTTAACTTAAATAATAAGAGCAACTTACCTAACTTGCATAACCTAAGATAAAGATGCTCATCTTCAGTTAAAGGCCTAACACCTAGGAACAGTACCATGAACTTAGAATAGTAAAGACATACTTAATATAACAGATTAAAGCTTCATATGCAACAAGTAGTAACTTAATTCTATCATAACCAGAGTTCTATAACTCCAAATGACTTGCAAGAGGACATTCTGGAAAGCTTATGAAATTCTCTACAATTTATTTGTAAACATCAAAGCATGATTCTGAAGTTGACCAAATCCAATTCCAGTAGACCTAGAATCTGTCCCAAGAATGACAGGGTTGCTAACTTAATTATTTAACGATGGTGCAAAAGCCTAATTTGACCAACCCAAGTTTACCAACTTGTTTTTCATACCTAAGAAACATCAGAAAGTATAGTGCCAACTTCTAAATAAATTATTTAATATCCTTTTCCAATTTATTTATTTAATTAGGTGATTTAAGCAATATATAGTAAAACTATTCATAAAAATCTACAAAATTACAGTAGCTATCTCATGCTGCACATAGACTACCATAAAAATTTCAAGGCCATTGGACCAACATAACTTGCTGTATCCAAAATAACAGATGACCTGTCTATTTCTAGCATAATTAGGAAACCTTATTAAAGTGTCAAGCAACAGATTTCCCATTTTCCTAGCATCCTTCTAGCATAAGAATAGCACCCACAAAATTTCACCTCCACTGGATCTATAGAAAATTATGAAAATTCACACAAGATCCACCTATTAATAAAAGGAAATTCTATAACTTAAAAACTACACATGCACTAGCTCTGAAATTTTTACCAGAGCTTCTAATAAACCAAAATAGAGGACCCACAAAATTTCATAATTTTTGGACCACAGAAACTCAAGATAAAATTCAAACAAGTTTGCATGCTTCTAAAAACACATTTCAAACTCCTATTTAATTCATCCAAGTTTTCTAAAACATGTGCTCATATTATATTTTTATTAAGTACTAGACATGACCAGGAACTTAACAAAATTAGAACCATAGCTTTTGGATCTATATACTAGGAAATACATATTTTAGAATCATGCACATAAATCTGTGAAAACAAATAAACAAAACAAATAAGAAAACAGAAACTGTGGAGCCGCCCGTCGGACACCACGGCCCACTGGCGCCTGGCGCCCCAGAACAATGGCACAAGCGGCCCAAGCTGGGCTCCCGCCTCAGCAGCGACGCTGACAGGGAGGACCCGCGTGTCAGCGAGACAAGCAGGGGAGGAGCGACGGCCGGTGGCGTAGCTCGCCGACGGCGACTTCTCCGGCGACGAGGAGATTACCTTCGTGACCGTCACGACCTCCCGCGTTGATTGGTGCCCCAATCACTCTCTCTACCGGTCCCTAGGTACGCCGGCCATGGCGCACGGCGGCTCGGTCATGGCGCGCGCACGGCGCGCTCGGTGAACCCCGCCGCTAGGTACCCAGGCAAAGCGCGCATCAGCTTCCAGAGACCAAGGCGGACCTGTCTATGCTACTGCTAATGGCTGTGGTGAAGTGCGCGAGTGTAGCCATGTGATGTCACCGGCGGCGACCATGGCGTGGTGGTGCGCGGCCGTGTTCCGGCTCGGCCAGAATAACTTCGTCGATAACGCCATAACTAGAGCAAATACGACATACTAGAGAAGATGAAACGAAGGCTAGGGAAGTAGGAGGCGGTGCGGAGCTGCGCCGTACGATGACCCACAACTCCGGCGACGTAGGCCCATGACTATGGCGTCGGAAAATCGCTTAAGGTCCTCACCTACAAAGACGATTGGCTCAGGCTAGAAGGTGGGGAAGGTCGAGACGAACACGACGGAGCTATGGTGAAGGCGTAGTGCGGGTAGTTGCAGCGGTGAGCAAGCTCTGCGACGGCGAGCTATGGCGGAGTGGCTGCTGCTGCCGCGCTTGCGATGGCGGCGGAGAAATGAAAAAAGATCGGCGAGGGCGTCGGTAGGCGCGGGTGGCTTCAAAGCGCGTCTGCGGCGACGCCAGAGGCGCGACGCAGCGCGTGGCGGCCGCCGCCGTCAGTCCGACCTTGACGCCTTGCACACAGCTGCGTCCGTCGGCGTTTCAAAAACGCGACCACTCAGTAGCTTCCATTCGATCCGGGGTGAGCAGCGATGACAACGGCGTGACTTCCTCGCGTAAATCGGCTAATCCGTTGCTTGTTTGCAAAAAACAAAGGTTCATGAAAAATGTAGACCAAACATCCATCTGCAATTTACTTTCAAGAACCATCACCTAATTCGCCATGGATCAGAAGTTACAACAAGCCAAAGATGGCTCGATCACACCGAAATGACATCAATGACTTAGCAAGATTTTTCAAAGTTGATTAGCATGAAATTCTGACTTGTGGGCCATGTTTGACCATGTTCTAGACATTTTCATGAGTTGACCATAAAACAACTTTTGTTCCTTACTAAATTAGCTACAACTTTGCTTTAGGTTGCTCAAGCATGCATAGACTCTAAGTTACACTTTTTAAACAGTCAAACAGTGAGACTCCAAGGGTCAATTCAAGTCAAACTTGCACTTGAGGGCATTTTGGTCATTTTGATCTACATGAACAATGTCCCAACAAGTAACCTAAGTGTAGTTAAGGTGTATTAGACCATAATCAACCACTTTACAAAGTTGTTATACCACTTCTACTGATCACATGTGATAAAGAAAGTAAAACAAGCAATTCATACATATGTTTCAATACAATGTTTCACATGTTGCATGACCTTGTTGTTATCCTATACTTGTCACATTACTACCATATTGCCATGTTTCCAAGTATGAGAGTTTCATGTAACATTCACATGTTGCACTACTACCATTCACAACAATCAAGCATGAAACATACACAGTTGAAAATGTTGCATACGCACGTTTCAGTAACAATGACATGATGACATAGATAATGCACATGTTTATGAAATGACATGCAATTTAGTGGAAGCCAAACACCTAGGGTGTTACAGGATAGGAGGCAGATATTCTTCCATGCTTTCTGGTGCTTCCCGTAGTGTGTCGAGGCCTTTAGGCACTGTTGTCCCGTCTTCTCCATTGATAGTACGTTCTTGATTGACAAATATCAGGGCACACTTCTTATAGTCATTACTTAAAGGGAATATTATGACTACTAGGACGATCCTATCTTATTCACATAGTACATCCATGCGTTTGTTGTTTGGTTTAATTATCTAAGGCATGTTAGGTTTAGTCGAAAGAATTATGTATCCTTATTTGGTACATGTTCTCACATGCCATTTCTTGTACTTGTTGTTCACTTCAATTAACTAAGGCATGTTAAGTTTAGTTCAGGACCTCTGTACCCTAGTTTGGTATATGTTCTCACATGCCATTTCATGTGTTTTGTGTGTTGAATTATATAATGCCCTACTTCGTTAGGTTTTGTTTGCAGCACGTGATCACATTTCACTACGTCCGTAATATTAAACTGAATATTATGACCACAAATAATAAAAACAACTACATAATTAAAAGTCTAATACTATCATACATTAAACAACACAATAATACTAGAAGTACGTGCCGATAAACTAAATAACACAGTACATGATCGAAGCATACCCAAACTTAAAGTGCATTATATGACAACACATTGAAAAGTGCAACAGTAGACAATATTGTTCATGGAATAAACTATAGAACTAGCAAGTAATAGAGACTACTAAGTGCAACGAGGCCATTTTCCCTTTCTCAGGACATCGGGATTCTCCTCCATCACTGATTTCGCTCGGCGTGCACGCTCAAGCTTCTTCTCCCTCTCCTCCTTGTGCGTAGCAACACGCCTCCTTTCCTCCTCTTCTTTGTGCTCCTTTTTACAGCCTCCTCTTCACGTCTCTTCTTCATCTCTTTGTCCTCTGCCTCCCACCGCAACAATTTCTACATTTATTTTTTGTCTTCAGGCTTGATCTCAGTGTCGATCTATTACTCAAAATCATAGAGCGGTGGGGGGTCTGCAAAAAATGCAATTGTTATAAAACAAAAAATTTATGCAAGATGTCATATGACACAAATATTAATTCCTCACCATCTTGTTAATGCTGCGCTGACGAAGTGGCTCAAACGTAAAATTGGAACACATCTAATACCTCTGCCTATACGTGTTCTCTTCGTCGAACTTGGCTACCTTGCAAGGATCGCCGCAAAAGTACATGGGCAATGGAACACTACTAGGCAGAGGCAATGGGTCGAAGGTATTTCCGGTCATCCGGCCATAACTACAATTTAGTCATTTTCGTTCTAAGAATCGAAAGTAATTAACATTAAACCCTACACCCAGGGTTTCTTATTTGATCCACAACAATAAACCCATATCATAACAACGTGCGCTGAGGTTACCTTGGTTTGGTAGCTTTTCCACGCCTTGGCATTCTACGGTTGTATAATATAAATATTAAAATTGCATAAAACCCTAAGTAATGACGATTCTTAAGTTGAAAAATCCGACTAATATATACCGAATCGATTTGAAAAAAACTAGGAGGGGGCGAGAATACCTTACTCTCGAAGATCTACGGATCAAATCAAAGTTTCCAAGGTTCAATATGCTGATTCGTGAGGCAGGGAGAAGTGGGAAGAGAAAAAACTCGAGAGGGAGGAGAAAGAAGAGAAAGAAGACTCAGGCAGGAAGGTTGGACGCCAGGTTAAAACACCACATCGACGCCATAGATCTTGGCACCGTTCTCGGCGCCAAGCTTGGCGTCGATAACCTTGGCGCCGATAACCACGGCGCCAAGCTCGACACCAAGATCTACGGTGCCAAGGTGCCTGTCAAATCACCGCCACGTCTGCGCCGAGCCCAAGACCTAGGCGCCAAAATCTATGGCACCGAGACGCGTAAGCTCGATACCATCAGTGATGACGCCGTGTTAAGGGTCCAGATTTTAAAAGCATACATCGAGAACATATTTGTGATTTTTTTTTTAAAAAGCTAAAAAATAAAAAATTCCGCTCACGCACACGCCTGCCGCGTGCCCCACATTTAACATTTCGGCGCGGCTGCTTCTGCACCAGGCGAACAACCTCCGCGTGGCGATAGGACGTTTCGGCCGCACGGCGCACGGCGCACCGCGCACGACCGTTTTCTTTTCTTTTTCGGTGGCGGGGAGGACCGGAGGGAGAGGATCGGGTGCCGCCACTCGTGTGAGCGCTCGCGACGCACGCAAACCTCCCCCTCCCGTCGCGCGGGATGAGGTCGTTCCCCACGGGCGCACGCGACGGGGGCCGGGCCCGGCCGCGTCTCGTCTCGTCGATATGGCCCCCGCCCCGCGGCGTTTCGCGACGGAAAGGGCTGCGGCGCCTCGTCAGGTGATCAGGGCAGCCGGGCGTGGCCGTCCCCCGCCCGCCCGTCACATATTCGATCCGTTTCCGTTCTGATCGTCCCCGCGTGGGCAAGTGGGCGCCCGTGAGGTCGCTGCTGCTCTAGCTCCCTGTCCGTCCATCCATGATGCGCTTTGTGCCGTTCGCACGTTTCCTCTGTTGCGTTTTTATCTGAGACCACTTAAATGAAATCTAGCAACAGATGCGATTCGCCTAGCTAGTTAGTAGTCCCTATACAGAACCAGCCACCTCATTACCTATACAGATTACAGAACCAACCACGTCGTTTGCTACTTCTGTCATAGGTATTGCTCATATTGGTACTCTTTTTCTTGTGGTCCGAACTGAACTCCGCGGTGGAAATTCGTTCGTTGTTTACCAAAGGATCATTTTCTTTTCACTGATGGGAAGCAAATGTGAAAGCGAAGATTATCCACGTACAGTACCAGGATTCAGGTGCATGCACACAAAGCACAATCGCCTTGACCATGAGTGGCGGCTAGTACGCAGCAGGAGACCTAAGGAGTTGCACGTTGTCTGGTCAGACTAATCATTCGGGATCCGCTGCGCACGGCGCAGGCGGCAGAGCGCCCCAGAGGCTGCCGACGGACGCCGCAGAGGATCCGGTCCCGGTGACGTTCGGGGTGACGAGACGTTCGGAAAGTCGTCGCGTTTGTTCACTGCGGACCTGCGGCGGCCCGATCTTTCCTCGTGGGGCCAACCGCCGAATGGATCTTGGACTTTTTTGACCGAGGTCGTCGTGCACAAGCACAACCTCCCTATCCTACTTGGTAGCCAAGGAAAGAATCATCATCGAGAGGTTTAAGGCCTATTGGCCCACGTTTGAGGGGTACATCCATCTTCCATCCAGTGATGATGCAAGGGCGTACGTATACATGCGTGGGTGAGTTAATGATCCGGACCTGGATGGCAGTGATGCAAAAGGCTGAATAAACTTGTCTGAGCGAATCGAACCGAACCTACGACCCAGAGATTTTCTAGTCTGGGCGAACATAACAACTAATACCAAGTGTACATAACCCAACAACTACTGATAGAGGCAAACTCAATAACATAGGTTTTTTGGAAATAAAATTCTCTAAAATTAACATTAAGTACTCATTTGAATGAGCGCACATTAAGAATTATTGTTGGAAAAGTATACAAAAGTTCTTGAATTTAGGAACACGCAGTCGATCTTGTGAATTTATGGCCCTAATCGGCTACGCTGCTTCTTTTGGCCATTGCTGCAGCAGCTGTTGTGGAGAACAAACATTCATTTACTATAGAAAGTACTGCATGCATGCACCAGCAGCTGCAGCCGCATCCCCAAGAAGAGCAGCGAGTGGCAAGCCGAAAGCAGATGCATGTCTCTCTCTCACTACGTGTGAGTGTGTGCTACTTTTTCTTTGCTTGCGTGACCTGTGCGGATGTCTACGCTGCGCTGCTCCACTGTCAGTTCGCGAGTGAGCCCGGGCAGGCGCCCAGGGTCGCCGGGCCCTGGGTCCGCCTATGCAGCATGGTCGTTTACTCTAGTCATGTCCGCATCATGCATGTTAATTTTATCTGGTTATATCGGGGCTTTTCCGACGCTACTTTTCTACGAGTAGCCCCAAGTGTTATATAGTATTGGATAAAAAAAAGTAAGTGCTCTATATCTGTCATAGTGAGTTGCAGAAGCTACATATGTTTGATGAGAAAGAAGGTGGAGAGAGGAAATAAAGATGAGGTATGATAAAAAATAGTTTCTTTACAAACCACAAATAATGATAGTATGCATTATATAAATAGTAGTCTTAATATTTTTAATCTATATGAATTATTTTATTTGTACTAGAACTGCTAGGAGTGTTTAGTTCACATATGTCGGATCTCTTTAACCGACTCCCTCCGTGTATAATTCCTGGCTCCAACCTAATAGCGTCGTGGCAGTTTATTTGTAGACCTGTGACGGTGCATACTCTGCGTGTGTCATATTGTAGTTGGAATTTGAAAAAAAACGTATTTTACCATCGCCACATAGGAAAGCTTTTTTTTTCTTTAGCATGAGAAGGTCCAAGCTGTCGCACTAAAATAACAGAGCTATGCTATTGTTTTAAAACTGCACTAGGACGACCCACACAAAAATGGTACTATAATAAGATCGGTAAGTTGATAGTGACGTTTGGGTTATTCTGCACTAGAAGACTAGCATATGCAATTTCAGTGGCCTAATCAAAGATACCTTTAGCATCTGAAATTCTGAATCCTTTGGCGAGCAAACAGCCGAGATTATATGGGCCATCCCCAAGCAGAGCTTATCTGGATTTACTCGCCGACCAACGCTCGTCTCGAGTCACCGCAATGTGTTGGGTCGTTTTCGGACCGGTAAAAAAGAATGGCTATTTGCCTATTTGGCACTATGAACGTGGACTCTGGAGTGTTGGGGCAGGGGCTGCTGTGGACTATGGACGCTGTGGCTGCTTACTGCAGGCTGCTAAAGACCAACTTTATTCATATCTACCTTTTCTTAGAGGGTATTTGAAACTGCTCCGCTCCTGTTTTTCAGCTTCGCTCTACCAGCTCCACCATGGAGTAGCTCCAGTGTAGAGTTTGTGGAGCAGATAGTACTATTTGGCACAAAGTCTAGCTCTAGCTCCAGTTTTGTGAGATTTTCGTAAGAAAAGTCTAATATGCCCCTGGGAAGCCAGCAGCCGGCCCTTGGACACCTGCAGCCAGCCCTGGGAGGCAGTGGCCGGCTGGCAACAGCCCCTGGCCGGTTGTGGCCTAGCTGCCCATGGCCTGGGTCACTGGGTGGCTGTCACCAACTGCGGTCATAGAAGGACAGGTGGGGCTTGGCCGCGGTGGCTGAGGAATAGGGCACTGTGAGGAATAAAGGCCGCCGGCGCTGTGCTCGTGGAGGCCGGAATTGAAGCGACGATGCGCTAGGATTCCTGGGTCGGGGGAGAAGAAACGTCGGCATTAGATGGGTGCGGGCGTACAAACGCAGGGGAGAGGAATAGCCTAATTCATTAATGAGTGGTAAAAGTGGGTAATTTTCCCCCAACTCCGTGAGGGAGTCCATAAGTCCAAATCCTGGAGTACCTCTTGATGTGCTCTAGAAAAAACGTGCAGTTGGCCCCAAACCCACCTTTTCTTGGAGCAAAGTTCTTGGAGCTGATGGTGTTTGGCAATGCAAAGCTGGAACGGAGCTGTAAAAACGGGAGCGGAGTAGTCCCAAACACTCCCTTAAAAGAAAATTTCGGATAGTTTGATTGTTGCTTGCTACCAAGAGAGCTTAGTTACTTTATACTATGCGAACACAAGGTTGATATGTGCCTTTATATGTCAAGTTTGTGATGAATGATTGTCGGGAGATGATCGGCTTTGGTTGAGTTTAGAGACTAACTATGGCGTGAGTATACGTGTGCAACATGTCTCTTTGATGTGTTGGTCTGCAGGTGTGGAGCATGTTGGCGATCCTTAACTCACATTTCCAACCATCAACTATCACATAAAATCATAGCATACAAACACCAAACCTAGAAATAGGGCTTTAAAACTAATTAATTCCACAAGTTTTGGTGTTTGACCATTTGCAGGAGGGCATTTATGGAAAGTACACATAAAGGGGTAAGAATGTGCAAAGAAATGGAGCATAAACATCATTCTACACAAGCCCAAAGAGAGAGGCCCAATTACCGAATAATTTAGGGCCCAGACAAAGAGGAGAATAAGGCCAAAACCCAAATGAAATCATCGTATCTTCGCATAATACCGTCATGGCCCAAGTTAGGAAGCCCAAAGGAGCTCGCTCACCAAAGATGGGCTGATTCGGAGCCGATCAGACTGCCAGTGGCTCCTCTCGGGCCCATCCTTTGCAGACGGTTGCATGGCGGCATGCATAGGCGATTTTTGGTGGTTTCCTAATTTATCTCCACCGAAACCGACCTCTAGCTACTATAAAGGGAGGTCTAGAGCTCCACATTTGATATCAACACACAAGAGAGCAAGAGAGAAGATGGGCTTCATTCCTACCTAGGCTTTAGCTAGAATTAGAATAGGGAGTGAGTGAGCTACGAGTTGGAGGAGTACCGGAGTGTCGGCAACATCTACTTCTTGTACTTGGCGACCCTAGTACATCAAGTAGGCGGAGTGCCGGGGTTATCGGCTCCCTCTACACTTGTACCTCAATGAACCAAGTACTACTTGGAGTATAAGGTTCATGTTTATCTTTGGTGTTGAGTTCTTAAGAAAAGTTATCTTTGATCACTATATTCTTGCTGGTTCGTCGTCCGTCCTCATGACGGATACTCTAGTAGAAGGGCCCTAATAAAGACGGATAACCCTTGCATGCACGCTAGAGTAGTAGTCAATACCATAGACGTGGTGTCTAGGCTTGAGGCTACCTTTGTTTGCCTCGTATCCCACGGTTGAGGGGTAGGCGGCAGGTGGTGACAGCCTAGTTCGTCCCTTGTATTCCCCCACGTCTAGGTATAGCGTAGAGCTGTAGGCCGGCAACGCTTGGTAGACCAAGTGTTATCCGGTGCCCGAAGTAAGTCTATAGTGGCAAGGCTATCTTAACTTAGGACCTCTACCCTTAGAAAAACCTCACTACCCGAGCTATCCTTCTTCTTGTTATCTTGGGCGAACTAGCTAAGAGGCTTTGCACATCTGTTCCTTTGAGAAAATATGATACCCTGAATACTTCCGGGTAAAGTGCTACGACGGTATATCCGTGCGCTTGTGGATTCTTTCGCTCACGCTAAGAAATACGAAAAAGCATTTCTGGCGCCGTTGCTGGGGAACAGTTGTCGTAATTATCTCTAAACCTAGTTCGCCTGTGTACCCTTTTATTTTTATGTTTCTTTTCTTTTTATTTTATTTTTCCAATGGAGCAACCATCAATTCATCAACTTTCTGCTCCCAAGGGCGAGATCTTAGAGCCACCACAATCCTCGAAGCCAATCATAGCTTCTAGCTATGAATTCCACCCTGGCTTTATAGCCATGGTTTGGGAACAAACCTTCTCGGGGTTAGATTACGAAAACCCATATCATCACCTACGGGAATTTGAGCAACTCTGTGCATGTCTAACCATTTCGGGCATGTCACATGAAACTCTTCGGTGGAAGTTGTTTCCCTTCTCTCTTGATGAGAGGACAAAACAATGGTACACCCATAACTTAGGGAAGGTAAAAGGAGATTGGGAAGAATTGAGGAACAGATTCTGTCTCGCGTTCTTTCCTATATCTCGAATCGCTTCCCTACGACAAGAGATTCTCAATTTCTAACAAAAAGAGAAGGAAACCATAGGTGCAGCTTGGGCTAGATTTTCACTCCTATCACACTCTGGCCCAGACTTGTCTATACCAAACCATATGCTGTTACAATATTTTTTGTTAGGTCTTAGCAAGGAATCTGCCCTACAGCTTGATATCGCTGCCAGAGGTTCGTTCAACCATAAAACCATAGCGGAAGGAGAAGCATTACTAGACCGCATTCTAGAGAACACTCCTCCCCTAGAACCCCTCCGTGTAGAGCCTAAATCAAGACATAAGGAAGTCTCTTCGATCAAGGCCGAACCAATACCTCCCATTCAGAGATCCTCACCCGAACCGGAAACTCTGGAGGAAGGTTTCCAACCTTCGGAATTTCCATTTTTCGAGGATGAATTTCATGAAGATTTCAGAAATACCTCGAAGTACTCATACCAAAAGAGACCACCAATTCCTGTCACTCCCCTCGACCCTCTAGACAAAGAATTCCTCAGGGAATCCATTAGGGAGTTGACTTCTATCCTGAGCAGCAAATGGGTAGAAGAAGCGGAGCTTTCTTCTGAAGAAATTTAGATTCGCACCCCTTCTTTAACCATCCAATGGCAGATCTATGGAACCACGGTGGATGTACTTTACAATCCTACTATCGGAGCAAATCTCATGTCCACATCTTTCGCACACACCTACTTAGGTGCTAAACCCCTTGCTCCGACAAACAAATCTCTTAGGGTTGCCCCACGCTCCAACCTAGAAGGACGTGGGATCCTGCACAATGTAAAAGTGCATCATGATAATATTGAAATGGCCCTTGATTTCCATGTCTTTGACATCCATGATTTTGATATCATGATAGGGCATCCCCTAGAAAAACTCTTCATAGAGCCACCCACATCAGGGGACCTAGACATAAAGCTGGGGAGAGACACTTTTTCTATTCCTATCACTCGAGCAAAAACTCGGTGGCAGAATCTCTCCCCTATCCACAACTGCCCGAGGAGGTCATGTTGGTTTTGCCCTTTGAATCTCTAGAGTCGGCCTTAGAAAAAGATGCCAAACTCTTCATTGAAGAGAAGGATGACTTAGGTGAGACCATAAACCTTCCCAAGGAGGAAGTACCGGTACAACCTCTGGTTGAACTTAAACCCCTACCCGGTGGCCTACGTTATGCTTTTCTTAATGGTGACACCAAAACTCCTGTAATCATAAGTGACAAGCTTACTGATGAGGAGACAACCAAACTCATCGCTATTCTTGAGAAACATAGGTCTATTTTCGGGTATTTCCTTCAGGATCTTAAGGGGATAAGTCCAACATTTTGCACCCATCGCATTCCAATAAATCCCTCTAGCACACCATCTAGAGAACCTCAGCGAAGGCTGAATAATGAGATGAGGGAAGTCGTGAAGAAGGAAGTCCTCCAACTTCTTCATGCCGGGATTATTTATCCCGTACCACATAGTGATTGGGTTAGTCCCATCCAGGTGGTACCCAAGAAAGGAGGAATGATGGTCGTTGAAAATAGTAAAAATGAGTTGATCCCGCAACGAACCGTCACGGGGTGGAGAATGTGTATCAATTACCAAAAGCTCAACTTGGCTACAAAGAAAGACCACTTCCCACTACCCTTCATTGATAAAATGTTGGAGTGGTTGGCGAAGCATTCTTTCTTCTGTTTCCTTGATGGGTATTCGGGGTATCATCAGATTCTCATCCACCCCGATGATCAAAGCAAGACCACATTCACTTGCCCACATGGAACGTATGCATATAGATGAATGTCATTCGGGTTGTGCAATGCACCCGCTTTGTTCCAACGGTGCATGATGTCTATTTTCTTAGACACGATTGAAGAAATCATGGAAGTTTTCATGGACAATTTTTTGGTCTATGAAAAAACTTTCGATCATTGTCTTGAGAATTTAGACAAAGTCTTGCAACGATGCCAAGAAAAGGACCTAGTACTTAATTGGGAAAAGTGCCATTTCATGGTCCGAGAAGGCATCGTCCTTGGACACCTTGTGCCTGAAAGGGGGATCAAGGTAGATAAAGCCAAGATTGAGGTTATCGAGCAACTACCACCCCCTGTGAACGTGAAAGGAATCCATAGCTTCCTAGGTCATGCGGGGTTCTACAGACATTTTATCAAAGACTTCTCGCACATCTCTAGACCCTTCATGAACCTATTAGCTAAGGATGTGCCTTTCGAGTTCACTGATGAGTGCTTAAATGCTTTCGATACCCTCAAGAAAGCACTCATCTCAGCACCAATCATCCAACTCCCGATTGGTCGTTGTCGTTCGAGATCATATGTGATGCTAGTGACTATGCTGTTGGGGCGGTCCTTGGCCAAACCAAAGATAAGAAGCATCACACGATCGCTTACACTAGCAAAACACATACTGGAGCATGACTTAACTATGCCACCACCGAAATAGAGCTACTAGCAGTTGTTTTTGCTATAGATAAGTTTAGGTCTTACTTAGTAGGAGAAAAAGTTATTGTTTACACTGATCATGTTGTATTAAAATACTTGCTCACTAAGAAAGACGCTAAATCTATATTAATAAGATGGGTACTTCTACTCCAAGAATTTGACGTTGAAATAAAAGATAAAAAAGGAGTAAAAAAATACTATTGCGGATCATTTGTCGTGTATGCAAGTCACTAACATGCAGGAGTTACCAATAAATGACTTCCTACGCGACGACATGCTACTGAAGGTGATGGACTCCAACCCGTGGTACGTGAACATAGTGAACTTCATGGTCACAGGATACGTGCCACCAGGGGAGAACAAGAAAAAGCTGCAAGTTGAAAGCAGACGTCATCTTTGGGATGACCCATACTTGTACATGGTGTGTTATGACGGGCTATTGAGGAGGTGCGTACCAACGACAGAAGGGATGCAAATCATTGAGAAATGCCATGCAGCACCGTACGGAGACCGTTATGGAGTATTCCGCACACAAGCCAAGATCTGGCAGTGCGGGTTCTTCTGGCCTACGATGTACAAAGACACCAAAGAATTCATCCAAAGGTGTCGAAAATGCCAGCTGCACGGGAGCATCACTGCTCGTAACGCAATGCCCCTACACTACAACCTTCAGATAGAGATATTTGACATTTGGGGCATTGACTACATGGGACCATTCCCAAAAACCCATGACAGCGAGTACATCCTGGTAGCCGTTGACTATGTATCCAAATGGGTGGAGGCCTTACCATGCAGAGCTGCTGATGCCAAGCATGCCCAAAGGATGTTCCATGAAGTGATCTTCCCTCGCTTTAGAACACCCAAGATGGTCATAAGTGATGGAGGGTCTCACTTCATTGATAAGACCTTCCAAAACTTCCTGAAGGAGCTTGGATCAAGGCACAACATAGCCACACCCTATCATCCTCAAACAAGCGGTCAGGCAGAGACGTCGAACAAGCAGATCAAAAACATCCTACAGAAAACGGTCAATGAGATGGGGAAAGGTTGGAAGAACAAGCTACCTGATGCACTTTGGACATACAGGACAGCTTACAAAACCCCATCCGCATGTCACCATACCAGCTCGTTTATGGAAAAAGTTGCCACTTACCAGTCGAGTTAGAGCATAGAGCTAACTGGGCAATAAAGAGTTGGAACATGGACGTAAAACTAGCTGGCAGAGACCGAGAAAAGCAAATTGCCAAGCTAGAAGAATGGAAGGAGAAGGCTTACCATAGTGCCAAGCTTTACAAAGAAAGAACCATAAGATGGCACGATCACCGAATCAAGCAAAAAGAGTTCAAGGAAGGAGACAAAGTTCTTCTATTCAACTCCAAGGTCAAGCTCTTCGATGAATGAAAACTCTGAAGCAAGTGGAAAGGACCGTACACCGTCGTCAACACGTCATCACACAGCGCGATCACAATTCAAGACGACGAAGGTAATGTTTTTAAGGTAAACGGTCAATGATTAAAAGCTTTCTTGGAGCCTTCATATAATCCCAAAGAAGAAATTGATGTAATAAAATTAATTGCTTTTAACAAATTTCCTAACTCAAAATAAGTACATCTCAAATTCAATAAAGATTTTTAGAAGAATTGTTGTCTACAATTGTTTTTTGTGTTTTCTTTTGTTTACAAAAAAGATAGGTAAGAAAACAAGTGTGGGGGAGGCACCACACTCGCCTCCGACTCAATTGCACAAAAAGATCGCCATGTTCAAAACCTCGGTTTGTGCAACTCACTCACTCTCTCCATACATAGAATAATAAGAATTTAAACCTGAACAAATTTGGAGACAAACTACAAAGTGATTACTCCATCTCCGTATCTTCCCATGATTAAAAGTTTGCATACTCTTTATTCCTTGCTAATATTCCTAAAAATTTGTGAACACTTATCATAGGGACCCCATTTTATCTAAGTGATTGACGAATGAGATATAGTAGGATGACATGACACTTGCTCATTCTTGCAAAGAACTTGGGATTTATCTTTACAAAACAAAATTCAAAATAGCATGTTCCTTGAATGACATACAAATACCTACCAAGGCCATATGTGTTCATACATGACAAAAACCTTCCACATATGCCTCTTACTTTGTGTTGAGTTTTGTCAAGTTTTGTGACCCCTGTTGAGAGATTTTTCATGCTCCCAAGATCAAAACTCATGTACACGCCACATAAAACAGCTATTTATACACTGGGAATATGTTAAAACATGTTTCCATCACCAACAAATAAATACTCCATGCTCTAAAATATGATCTCCCTAGCATATTTCTAGAAAGAGACAAAAAGGCTATGCAAAAAGAATTGAAAAAATGGGACACATGAAGGTCCCAAAGTATTCAAAAAAAGAGAAAAAAATAGGGACACTTGAAGTTCCCAAGGTATTGAAAAAAACATATGAGCACATGAAGGTTCATAAAGAAAATAAGCTAGCCATGTCTCAAAATAAAAGCTAAGAGATCATATCAAACAAAGGAGTATAATTCCACCAAATTCCACACACTCGCACAGTTTTGATCTAAGTATGACGCTTCTCTCCGGTGGATTCAGAATTTGACTTTACAACATATGCAAGGTAAGTGTGCCTCAACTTTTTCATCCCTACCCAAGCTCCATATAAGCTTTTAAAAGTAGGATGATCAAAGAGAAGGCAAACTTTCAAAATATGCCTTGGTGAGGAACCACTTACAAATTGAGTGACTTGAGAGAATCATTCAAGGAACAAAAGCTATCTTTATGTTTTCAAAACCATACAAAACCCCAAGTTTCTAAGCAAGGATGGAGTGAGTAGATTTGAATCCAAGTTGTTCCATTTTTCAATTACCTAAGATATTTTGGTAGACACTTGGAAGTTCACAGGTTCAGGTGAAGCTCGGAACAACTTGTATGCAGATTTCAAATCAGGGAGATGAACCCGCTTAGTCCTCAGAGCTTTACTCGAGGATGATCAAAGGACTAAGTGTGGGGGAGTTGTTGGCGGTCCATAACTCACATTTTCAACCGCCAACTATCACATAAAATCATAGCATACAAACACAAAACCTAGAAATAGGGCTTTAAAACTAATCAATTCCACAAGTTTTGGTGTTTGACCATTTACAGGAGGGCATTTATGGAAAGTACACATAAAGGGGTAAGAATATGCAAAGAAATGGAGCATAAACATCATTCTACACAAGCCCAAAGAGAGAGGCCCAATTACCGGACAATTCAGGGCCCAGACAAAGAGGAGAATAAGGCCAAAACCCAAATGAAATCATCGTATCTTTGCAGAATACCGCCATGGCCCAAGTTAGGAAGCCCAAAGGAGCTCGCTCACCAAAGATGGGCTAATTCAGAGCCGATCAGACCGCCAATGGCTCCTCTCGGGCCCATCCTTTGCAGCGATTAAATGGCAGCATGCATAGGCAGTTTTTGGTGGATTCCTAATTTATCTCCACCGAAACCGACCTCTAGCTACTATAAAGGGAGGGCTAGAGCTCCACATTTGATATCAACACACAAGAGAGCAAGAGAGAAGAAGGGCTTCATTCCTACCTAGGCTTTAGCTAGAATTAGAATAGGGAGTGAGTGAGCTACGAGTTGGAGGAGTTTCGGAGTGTTGGCAACCTCTACTTCTTGTACTTGGTGACCCTAGTACATCAAGTAGACGAAGTGCCGGGGTTGTCGGCTCCCTCTACACTTGTACCTCAACGAACCAAGTACTACTTGGAGTATAAGGTCTGGGTACGGCGTAGGGCTATAGGCCGGCAACGCTTGGTAGACCAAGTATTATCCGGTGCCCGAAGTAAGTCTATAGTGGCAAGGCTATCTTAACTTAGGACCTCTACCCTTAGAAAAATCTCTGAGCTATCCTTCTTCTTGTTATCTTGGGTGAACTAGCTAAGAGGCTTTACACATCCATTTCTTTGGGAAAATATGACACCCTAAATACTTCTGAGTGAAGTGCTACGATAGTATATCCGTGCGCTTGCGGATTCTTTCGCTCACGCTAAGAAATACCAACAAAGCACAGGGTCGATCGATGGACATGGAGAAGGTTAAGTAGAAACATGTGGTGTCGATGGACTAGGAGCGGTAAAGGATAGATGTGAGGCTTGACCCGATGGATCAAGATGGCCGGAAAACTAATCATGGTGACCGACACTTAGGGCCTTGGGAGCATCAACAAGCAAGAGTACATGCGGAGGATGGACCATGTTGACCAAGTCAATATGATGGGTTGACGAAGTCAAGCAGAGGCGCTAGAGCACTTGGTGATCTGGTGGTCGAGGACAACGGTGATACGTGTCGAGATCATTGAGGAGGTGTAGCATATACGCTTCTCTAGGCGGTTTGGTGGTTTGGGCCTCAAAACCACCGGCTGAACGGTTTTGGGTTTGGGCCTCAAAAACTGGTTGGAGTTTCGGCAAGAACGGAAGGAGGAACATGGCGTCATTCCAAAGCTTGCGTCGAGGTGAAGCAAAGTCGTGAAGAGTCTGTGGCCATCGGATGGACAGATCTCAAGTTGGACCATTATGCCCCTAGGATTAAGTGGTTCAGTTAAAATATCTAAGGGCGTGTTGGAAATGTGTAATAGCTCTATAAATAAGATACATAATGCCCCAACCAGTCATCTCACTAGTTTTATATTCTAGTCAGTCTCTAGGTTTCCCATTCTCTAGTTACTGTTTTACTATTGTTGAGATCCACGGTTCGGGAGATTGCTACTTCATCTCTGTTTAATCATGTCCTCTACCTGGTTGATCTAGAGCAATAAAGAAATCATTCCTCTAAGATCTTAGTCTTGATTCGCAAATGATTTGAGTTTTGACTTTTTGCCTTCTCGGTATCCCTCTCTTTACTCTTTTGTTGGATCTTTGATTCTAGAGGTTTTGGGGTCATTTTGGTTAGATGAATTCATGCAAGGATCAGTTGAATGCTCTTGACTATCAATCGTCATAGGCTTTGAGTGACTTCAGCAGTCTGTCAAACTTATCCTTGTCAAGAGATTTCATCTTTACAAGAGTATGATACATGAGACAGAATTCAACAAATATGTTATTGGAATGCAACATATTAACATGCCTCCTAAGAACGTTGTGGTGAGCACCATTTTTGATATAATAGAGCCAAATCTTTATCTCTTCTAGAACTTCGTCCCCAAACATGTCCTTGACCATTATGACAAACCGCAACTTGTCTGCTTTCACAGTGCAAATCTAGGACTAACCCATAAGTATTAAGAAGAATCAATTTGATTGCTTCTTTTGTCATTCTCCTCTTATTCTGCATGTACGAGATCTAGATTCTTTCGATTAGCCCATGTTTTGCGTACTCATGCATTGTTATTTCAGCACTTGAGCTACTGAAACCATAATTCAATGCTCTCTTGCACTTAATTGTGTTCCCATAATCAATATGGCCATTCAACCTTTTTGTTCTAGCAGAAAAAGCTTTCCTGCAGTAAGTAATAGTGAATCTTTATCTATAGCAAGACAACCATATATGTGAATGACTGCATAAAAGCTATGCACTGGTTAAATAAATGACAACAGCAATGAAGAACTTTTAAGCCAACATGTACTCAGAAAATGTGAAGCCCCACAATCACAAGACAACGTTTCTATGTGCTGAGTCAATATCATTTTCTCACTGTGTCCTTCCATTTTGGAGGTTCCCTATTTTCCATAAAATAGATGCATACATACTATCTTAAATCTTACCTACAGATCGGATCTAGTACCCCATCTACCTCATACAATTCACAAAATACCAATTCATGACTATTTATCCAGAGTTTGATTCTAATAGAGCTAAGAGTTACATCTAAACTTATGATCATTCCTGCCAAGCGAATTGGGCATATTCATCACGAGTGTGATTCTCCACTTTTGGGAAGAAAATTTAAGAAAACCCCATTCCCCTTGATGGAGTCCATAATCTATGGAATTTTTTGTGTTTGTGGGTCTTGATTCTTTGGGGATATCTTATAATATACCTAAGAATCGTCCCTGCAAATTTTGGAAATTTTTGGAGGTTGTTTGATCGCTTTTAGTTTTTTTAGGAAGACTTGTGCCACTATTCATCGTTGAACTGGCTAGGGCACCGTTTGTGATAGAGGTGGAGAGAACAATTTCTAGATTTTCGATGTTGTGTCTGTTTTCCAGTCGTTGTGGTGTCCCGTTGTATTTCTAGTGAACGTCTAGCCACCAGTCGGCTCGAGGGAACTCATTTGCTGTTATTCGTGCTTTTGGAGGGTGATCTTGGGACAACAACCATTTCAAGACAAATTTTGAATTGGCTCCCTATTGATACCCAAAATTGTCCAGAGTGCATAATTATCGACGAAATATGGTCGGCAGTCCACCGAGGGGGTGCCCGTGGTGGTAGATTATCGGTAGGATGTGTGTAATCAGGAACCAGATGGTTACAGAGACACAAGACACAAGATTTATACAGGTTCAGGCCGCCAGTGTGGCGTAAAACCCTACGTCCTGTGCTCTGTTATTTGTACTGATCTGGGGTGAGATCTATTATGATCTGTATGATTTGGATGGATTGTCCCCTGAGGGGGACCCCTGCCTCTCCTTATATAGTCTGGAGGAGGAGGGTTACAAGTAAAGTATCCTATTTGGTACTATTACAATATCTAGTACAACTTGTAATCTTGCCGTGCACGCCTCGATCTTATGGGCCGGGCCACCTCTGATTGTGCGGCCCATGTCTTGTCTTGAGGATACCGGGGGCCATACCCCCACAGCTAGTCCCCGAGCGCCTTGTATCCTTCGAGTAGCGTTGTCTTGAGCTTGCCAGAAGGATGTAAGGGGCTCAAGATAAAATTTGAAAAATATTTCCCTCGAAGTGTGCCCACTTTGACTCTGAGTCAAAAAGAGACACCGTCGTCCTTGTAGAATCGGAGGTGTTTGAACCATCAGAGCGAGCACATTCACCGCAAGGTGAAGTGTGCCCACTTAGTCCCTGAGCCTGGTAGTAGGTGACGTAGGCACGTGGTGCCAGGGTCTAAAAAGAATTCCCTGTTAAGTTGAGAAACCAATCGTCGTACAGGCGATACAAGATGCACCGGCAGGTGCATCGTACCGATGTAGTCCCCGAGCTTGCTGGAAGGCAAGGTATGAGCCTTGTAGCAAGGTCTAAACGAGAAAGAATATCCCAACTGTATGCGAGTCGCCAGTCGCATGTAGTTGAGACGCAAAGTCTCTGAGCTATGGTCGGAGAGTGGTCGAGGCAGTCCCCAAGCACAGGTCGAGGGGCAAGCGGCAGAGTCCACGAGCTGTGGTCGGAGAGTCGTCCAGGCAGTCCCCGAGCACAGGTTGAGGGGTGAGCAGCGAAGTCCTCGAGCTGTGGTCGGAGAGTGGACGAGGCAGTCGCTGAGCACAGGTCGAGGAGCGAGCGACGAAGTTCCCATGCGTAGCTCGAAATTCCTGCAATATAAATATGTAGAATGGTAGTACATGATGTACAAAATAATAAATTATGGCGAAAAATCAGCGGTGAAGAAATAGCGTATGACGCTCAGTAGTCATTTGCAAATGAGTATGATGTGATAAAGCAGTTGGTGCTTTGTAAACATCAGTGTTAATATGAAGTTTGTGTTTATACTTAATATAAACTGCCCGACCAGTTAGTATGTAGCTGAGTCTCCAGCCCTAGCTAGCCCGTTAACCATAACACGAGGCGCGGAGCCCGTGCACGTGTAGGAAGAACAAAGCATCGCTAAGGAGCCACTGCCGACCACCCATAACGCAGAGGCCAGACGCTCGTGCACGTGTAGAGAGGAGCCGGAGACAGGGCCTTTTCTGGAGACATCGAGCGTCAACATGATTGGTCGAGGATTTGCATTACGTATAGCTGTATGTTATATTTAAGATTGTATACATGGACAAACGTTATTTGAAGAATAATCATGACGAGGACGTTGTGGAGAAACGTCGTAATGAAAATTGTGTTAAATATAAATATTAGAAGTGTACTTATCTTTGGATAGAAATCTGGTCGGTGGCAATGAAGTTGTCCGGTCCTCGAGCTTTCCGACTTGTCGTCACGACGATGGTCGCGGTTGTCGTAGCGCCGTTCTTCGCGACGATCATCATTGCGACGTGGTCTGGTGGTCGATGTGGTCGGAGCTCGGCGGAGCTGCTCGGGACGTGGTCGATGTGGTCGTGGTCGGAGCTCAGCAGAGCTACTCAGGACGTGGTCATGGTCAACATGGTCAGAGCTCGGCGGAGCTGCTCGGGACGTGGTCGACGTGGTCGTGGTCAGAGCTTGGCGGTGTCGGTCTGCGTACGAAGACGTGCGGTTGATCTGCTTCATACATGGAGGTGTAACACGCAACCTTCATACATGGATGCATGTGTACAGGCAAGTCTTGGTAGCTTGCATGGCGGTGTAGATGCAAGTAAGTAAAGCCTGCACGTGATGTATGTATATGCAAGTTGATCTGTCGTATCTTGGTTTGGCTTGCATGTCTTCTCGTATGTACGTGAGGCATGTACAGATTGATTGGCTTGGCTTGCATGATGATCTAGCTTGCTGGCTTGTTGTCGTTCGGCTGACGCAAAGGCACATATTCATGTACGTACTCGTCCATACCAAATCTACTAGGCCTCACGGACTCGGCGATAGGCTTCTCGGCGATGGGGAAGCAACGGACTCCACGAAAAATAGAACGGCAGCGACAAAAAGAGGCTCTAGGCAGTGCGACATGTAGCAGATGCGGTGCACGGACTCGCCTGGATCTGGCGCCTTCTTGTACTCGTCCTATGCCTTCACCAAGTTAATGGAAACCTGTCGGCCCCACCTTAATCGGAGTAGACGTCGGGTTCGATTGTTGCACGACCACGCGAGTCTTCGATCTAGGTTACTCGTCTTGGCACGGCGACTTGAGTTCAGCAGCAAATCTCCATGTTGACGTCGTAGGCAAGATGAAAGTCGATCTCGCCAGGACGTAAGTCTTGAGATCCCATCTGGTTCACCATGGATTAGCACGCACAACCCCTAAAAGGGGACCCCTACCTGGCGCGCCACTGTCGATGAAATATGGTCGACAGTCCACCAAGGGGGTGCCCGTGGTGGTAGATTATCGATAGGATGCGTGTAATCAGGAACCAGATGGTTACAGAGACACAAGACACAAGATTTATATAGGTTCAGGCCGCCAGTGTGGCGTAAAACCTTACGTCATGTGCTCTGTTATTTGTATTGATCTGGGGTGAGATCTGTTATGATCTGTATGATCTGGATGGATTGTCCCCTGAGGGCGACCCTTGCCTCTCCTTATATAGTCTGGAGGAGGAGGGTTACAAGTAAAGTATCCTATTTGGTACTATTACAATATCTAGTACAACTTGTAATCTTGCCGTGCACGCCTCGATCTTATGGGCCGGGCCACCTCTGATTGTGCAGCCCATGTCTTGTCTTGAGGATACCGGGGGCCATACCCCCACAATAATGGACATCACCATCATGTTTCTATCATCAAGATGACCTGAAAACATACTTGGATCATCGCATTTGGCGCTTGGATGAAGAAAACAACTTTTGGGGTGTTGAACGAGCCAAAGTCGGCTTAGCTAACTTGACCAACTTCCTCAAATATAAGAATTGACTTCACCATTGCGTTTCTCTCGTTGAACTGATCGAAAAACATATATGGACTTCACCATTGCGTTCCTCTCATCGAGCTGATTGAAAAGCGTATATGAATCGCCTCGTTTGGAGTCCGGATGAATTAATTATGAATTTCTGAAGCTTTTCACCTAAAATTTCTAGCAGCTAGTCGGCTTAGCCGAGTCCCCTAGTCGGCTAAGCCTACTCCCCTGTTTTCAGCCCAGAAACAACGTCCCGAACCCGTGGAAGTCAGCTAAGCCGACTTTTCTTCTGTTTTCGAGCCGGTTTGATCCCCAAGTCGGTTTTGGACCTATTTTGGATGTGGGAAACTTAAAGATTACAATTTGGACTTGTTTCCTATTGGAATAAGACCACCCCCTCTATATATATTAGAGGATCATGGCCGATTGAGTTTCCAACTATCCAATCATCAAAATCAATCTACTACCTCTCTTTTTTACCCTCTTCTCCAACCTCCATGTTGTTCATCCCTTGATCCACAACCAAGGATGGCGCCCTAGGCTTGCCGGCCAACTTAGGGCAACCCAGCGATGTCCTTGCCTTGACGGGGTGCCTCCCGGGCGAGAACTTCGACGATTTCTTTGCTAGTTTGCCTAAAAACTAGCTGGTTCTTCGTCACGCAAGCACGTTGGTTATTCTTTGGTGGTTTGCTTGTAAACCTCTCCATTCTTCACCATAAAAGAGTGACATCCTCACTAAAATCCCTAGTTTGGTTTTGGATAATTGATGAAACCTAGCACTAACCTTTGTCATGAGCTATGATATGAGCTAGGTTGGTGCAATCCAAGTTAGGAGCATGGTGGCACTCAAACGGTGATGTTGATCACATGAAATGATAAGGATGACCACATGTGATGATGATCAAGTGCTCAACTTGGAAAAGAAGAAAGAGAAAAACAAAACCCTATGGAGATCAAGGCAAAGGTATAAATAGG
The DNA here is from genome assembly GCA_904845875.1 of Miscanthus lutarioriparius. Classification (NCBI taxonomy): domain Eukaryota; kingdom Viridiplantae; phylum Streptophyta; class Magnoliopsida; order Poales; family Poaceae; genus Miscanthus; species Miscanthus lutarioriparius. Next base: position 13,964,276 of record CAJGYO010000002.1, read on the forward strand.
GGTTTTGTTTCGGTGATCAAGACACTTTGGAGAGTGTGATCACATTTAGGATAGATGGTCGTACTATTAAGAGGGGTTCCTAACAAGACAATTCGGTCATCTAGTGCCACTAGGTGTTGGACTTCATGCATTGCATTTAGGCCTAGTGCACATTAGAGAGCAAGTGAAAATATTTATTGAAATTATTTGAGAAATGCTAACTTAACTCTAAATATGTTTTAGAAAAATACTTTGAGAGTTAGCAACGCTTGCAAAGGAGTGTTAGACTGCTTGTGGATCAAATCGAGAATAAAAAACGTAGCTAACAGAGGTGTTTGCCTCGGGTTGGTCACCGTCCTAGGTGTGGTGGTGCACAGCCCTGGCCTGTCCGGTGATAGGTTAACCACAGCCGAGAGTAGCAACTTCGGGGTGGTCACCGCCCCTACTAGTGTACACCGCTACTGGCACACCGGTGCACCGTCGTAGGGCATCCGGTGCCATTGTCACTTTTTGACAGAGAGTAGGGGCAACCGAGGGGGGCACCGCCATGGTCACCGCCATGGTGACGGCGGTGCACCATCCTATTTTTCTAGAGAGGGCCAATTTTGGGGACTTGGCTAGGATGGTCACCGCCACCCCTAGGGCGGTGGCATCGCCATGCCATGTCCGGTGACCAACTAGCCGTTTGGAAGTGACCGTTGGGGCACCACCACCCAAGGGGCGGTGTGCCACCACCGTGTCCCATGCTCCCACGAGGCGTTAATAGTTCTCTAAGGGGTACAACAACTCTATTTGCTTGTGTGGCTATAAATAGGTGAATGTCTTGAAGTTTTGTCAAGAGAATCAATATGGTTGAGGAAGTTTTTGTCTTGTCTTGGTTTGGGTAGGTTGAGCTTGTTACTCTTGGTGTTTGGCCTTATGACACCTCAGATGGCCCGATGATTTGCTTGAGGATCATTGAAAAATTGAGTTGGTGATTGTCTCTGGCCTTGATCGATTTGCTTGTGAGGGGTCTTGTGCCTTCCTACTTTTTGAGTGCCAAAGGCAACTTGAAATAGTACATTGTGTTGATTCATGTCATTGAGCTACCTCACTGTTTTATTCAGAAGAACCCTTGGATAGGTTCTTGCGGATGTCCAATTATGTGGATGAGGTTGAGTGCAACACCTCTTAGCCATCGAACCATCAAGTGTTAGTTCGGTCGACACTTCGATGGGGACTAGAGATATGTTTTATCCTAGCCCTCGATGTAGAGAACCCTCGTAAGAAAAATCTTGTGTCTTTGTGTGATTGGATTTCTCCTAGTGATTGGATTGTCTATGTCTTGTGATTGGTTCATTCCTCAATGCGTGGTCGGTATAATCACCCTACTCACTCCTTTGTACATTCATTGAGCAAACTAGTTGTCAAGCTTCTTTTAGTGTAGTTAGTCTTTGAGAGCTTGTTAGTTTGGTTAGTGTGGCTCTTTTAGTTTGGTCTTTAAGAGCACACTAGCTTGGAGTAAGCGGAGTGACCTAGCTTGTTGTTGTGAGGGGTCTTGTGCTAGAGATCATAGCAACTAGAATTATTGAAATAGGTGGCTTGCAACCCTTGTGTGGAGAGCTAGAAACAAAATTGCATTACGCTAAGCGTTTGTTGTACTAATCTATTGCTCTAGTGTCTTAGTGAGAGTTTTTAAATAGGCTATTCACCCTCCTCTATCCATATTAGAATCTTTCACTTAGTCTTGAGAGCTTGTTAGTTTGGTTAGTTCTTTAGTCAGTCTTTAAGAGCACTAGGGTGAGTCCAAGGTTGTGTAAAAGCTGAGATCCTAGAATTGTTGAAATAGGTGTGTGATTTAGATCATATCCAACGTCAACTCACTTTTTTTAAATAGGCGACTCTCTATCCATATTAGAAGATTGGTTCTTGTTATCTCCTATAAGGCCCTGATCTCTTTGACCTAGCCCTACTCCTCACTCGATTTATCTTATTGTGCTCGCCATTACCGGGGAAGATTGATGTATCTAGCCCAAAAGGCCTAGCCCAAAAGGTCGCCTCGGGTTTTGACCCCTTGTGATCTGATTACAATTTTGCAACGTGTTGCGCTTGCTATTGGAAAATTCAGTAGGGCGGTCAAGTTCTAAATCATGGAGTACCAAGGTGATTCATCGTAATTTTACTACAATTACCCTAAGGTGCAACTTGCAAATGCATCTTATGATCCCAATAATTATTTTGCAAGTTCTATGAGCTCTCATGTTGATGTTGCTAGTCATAATAATACTCGATATGTTGCATCGACCGATACTTTTAACAATGTTCCTTAGCATACACATCATAATTATGGATAGGATGGTCAAGAACAGATGTCATACGTGAATTCTTTGAATTTGGATGCTACTAGCAACGCATAACATGTAAATCTTTATTCATCGGTTTATAAGTTTACAATATGTGGTTTCACCACAAGATATGTCGATGAATGAGAGAATTGGTTATGACAATGCTAATTATTTAGCCAATTGCTCTCAAAATTCAGCACCATATGCCAATGCTCCTATTCATAATTTGGCTTCACATGTTACTCCCCACGAGCGGAATTAATAAAAATTCAGCAAGATATTTAAGTGCTAATACTCATTATTCGGCTTCATGTGTTACTACTAACCATAGTCAATCAATGAAAATTCAGCACCTTATGCAAGGATCAATGTCCACAATTCGACTTCAGATTTTGCTCATGATCATAGCCAAATTAGTGAAATTTTAGCAAGACATTCGAAAAGCTAAAACTCATGACCTCGGCTCCACATATTGCTAATAATTATAACTAAATCAATGAAAATTCCGCAATGTGTGCACATGCAAATGAAATATGATTTGGCTTTATATGTTGATCTCAAATCAAGCTTCTAATTGATGAAGATTTAGCCCATACTAGAAATCTATATGGCTCCTCTAAATGGAAGGTGCCCACGTATCATAGACCCTACCGTTACACATTGATTACTTGAAAACTCCTAAGGGTTGGTGGGTACTGATTTTTATGAATTTAGTGGTGAAGATGATAAGACCGTTGTGGAACACATTAGTATATATCTCTCACAGGGCTTGTGTTTTATTTGTAGAAGAAGATTATATGAAGATACAAAATTTTTCTTTATTCCTCACCGGTATTGTATTTGCATGGTTTACATCTTTGTCTCGATGTATTATTGGTTCATGGTCTCAACTAGAGGAGCAATTCTATGAATACTTTGGAAAGACCAATGAGAAAAGGTCGATTACAATTGAGTCATCAGCTAAAAGAGGATTGTTAGTGGGCATAAAAGAAAGAATTGATTCGGATGTAAGCAAAGGTTCGGCTACAAAGCCTAACAACAAAATATCCTTTCCGAATCAATCACATCTTAAAAACAAGTCTTGCTATAGAAAAGCATGAGAAGCGCAAGAAAATAGCTAGACTTGATTTTCGTGAGCTAAAGGGGCTGTACATTTATCTAGTGATTACTACATTATTGATGGAGATCAAACCCCACAAGCAAGAAAGGAGGGCCATCTGCTCATAGAATCGGGGCCGAAATGATCGCTACCTACCTCCGAGTCGGTTAGGTTGATTTCCTAGTCGGCCAGGCCGACTACGATCGCCGCTTGTCAGTGAGTCGGCTTAGGCCGAATTCCTGTCGGCCAATTCGACCGCCATCGCTGCTTCCTTTGAGTCGGCTAAGGCCGATCGTCCTGTTGTTTCTTTGCTTACTAGTGCCCAAGTCGGTTTAGTTAACTTTCGGGTCGGGCTAAGCCGACTTCCTCTATTCCAAAGAAATGTCAAGCATTTTCAGGTGATTCGACACCTACTGTTGATCGTTTCCTGGAGACGAAGGGTAACATCATGCAAATCAAGAACATACACTTCTCCAACATGATCAATAAGATACAAAATATAAATATTTTGCTCAAATTCCAATCTGGTCATACTATTGTATGTTGCTACTGGGATAAGACCACCCGCTCTATATATACGAGAGGATCGTGACCGATTGAGTTCACAACTATCTAGTCGTCAAAATCAATCTACTACCTCTCTTTTTTACCCTCTTCTCCAACCTCCATGCTGTTCATCCCTTGATCCACAACCAAGGATGGCGCCTCTAGGCTTGCCGGGCCGATCTAGGGCAACCCGACGACGCCCTTGTTTCACGGGGTCCCTCCCAAGCGAGAGCTTCGACGGTTTCTTTGCTAGGCCTAAAACTAGCTTGGTTCTTCATCACGCAAACACGTTGGTTATCCTTTTGGTGGTTTTCTTGTAAACATCTCCTTTCTTCACCACGAAAGAGTGACATCTTCGCTACGTTTCTTCGGTCCATAGCGGCCCAAGCGCCCAAGGCCTCACCGGTGTGTGATTTGGATCATATCCAACGCCAACACTCACACTCATCCCCTCTCGTCGCTTTGTTTGGTCCTTTATATTACATTTTGAAAAGTTCACAAGCTACAGTAATACTATTTTTTAATAATCTCTAAGCCTTGGTGATCCTTCCAACTTTTTTAATGCAATGTCGAGAGCTCGCCTTTCAATTAAGATAGAGAAAGAGAGTTTATGTACAAACAAAATGACACTTCAAAGGTGGTTTTAAAATCTCATAGCAATAAGGAAAGGGAAACACTCTCCGAGGGGAGGGGGGCAACCGCTATTCTTTGTTGTATGTCTTCTTATTCTTACAGCCACTTGTGGCACCATTGAGGACTGATCGGTTGTAGTTCAGTCGAAAAGACACTCAAAAGAAAAGAAAGAAGTCTCCTTCGTACAAATTAGAAAAACTTCATGGTCTTTTGAATCCGCAGATCAGTGCGACCACCAGAAATAAAGTATTTGTACTATATCAAGGTTTGTTTTTCTATATGTGGCGATCGTAAAATACTTTCTTTTAAATTTCTTGATATTTACTATATCAAGTCTTTTTTTTCTTTAATATATCAAGTAAAAACAGCTATTTTTTCTTTTAGCATGAGAAGCTCAAGTCATCTAACTCAAATAATATAACCATGTTATGGTTTTCAAAACGTACCGAGACAAATCCAGAAAATGGTGCTATAATGAAATGAGTAAGTTGATGGTGACGTTGGGTTACTTCTACAGCTGAAGACAAGCATATGCCACTTCAGTGCCCTAATCAGATTTACTTTTAGCATCTGACTCTTCTAGTGACCAAGCAGCTGATAGATTAAGAAAAGGATGGCCAAAGCACTGAAACGTGAAGACAAGATCATATGGGCCATTCCCATCCCGATGCATAATTTATGGATTTATGTTACTCGCGAAGCAACGCTCGTCTCGATCGTTTCGGACAGGGAAAGAGAAGATGTAGAAACATGGACTATGGAGGCTGGGGCTGCTAAAGACCAACTTTATGCCTTCCTTTTCTTCAGAAAAACGACACTAAAAGAAAAAGGTGGATCTTTTGTCTCAAGTTCAATTAAGTCATTCTACTCTCAGAATGACCAAACTATTCCCTCAACTTTCGATTTTGGTTCAATTTCGTCAGTATGCTGATGTGGCGCTCCATATTAGCAGTTCCAGTCAGCAAAGCCTAGTGGTGACCGTAGCTTTGGCTAGCCTGGCAGCCATGCAATGCATTAAAACTAATTTCACAAGAGATTGCATTGGTTCTAGCTATGAAAGGGACTTAAATTTTCCTTGGATCAATAACATACTCCTCCGTCCTTAAAATAAATATCGCTATGGTATTCATGCTGATCAAATTTTCTTAAGTTTGATTAGATTTGTAGAAAATATTAACAACATTTAAATCTCTAAATAAGTTTATATGAAAATAGATTCAATGATCTATCTAATGATACTAATTACCCTCCGTATTCAAAATACTAGACGTCAGGGGCCAACAGCCCATTTTTCAGATAAGCTGACCTTATGGCCTCCCGATGGAAACATTGGACGCGAATGCCTCAGCCATGCATGCGCCGCCTGCTCTCTCGCTCGCAGACTTTGGTAAAGAAGCAACGCCGCCCTCTCTCTTCGCCTCCCGACGCAGCCACGCCTCGCTCCTCCATCGCCTCAAATCTCGCAAACTCTGCTCATCGCCGCTTTGTTAGGGTTTAGCCTTCGCCATGGATTCTCGCCGGAGCCTCGATCGCCGCCGAGAGGTGCTCGCACATCGCCGACGCGCCGCCGGTTCCGCGGACGTCACGCTGTCTCCACGGACGTCGTCGCACGCCGCCTGATCGGCCGACGCCGCCGCACACCGTCTCAAACTACCGGTGGTGCCTGACCACAGGCGTGTCGCAGACTCACGCAGCAGTCACGCCGGGACTTCGACGAGGTGCCGCAGGATCTCGACGACGAGAAGTCACCGGACTCCGAGGAGGTGCCGACCGTCGAGGAGCTGCCCGACTGACGAAGTCTGCCGGACTCCATCGAGGTACAAATTGAGAGTACGATGCGGTGTCACCGGACTCACGATGATAATTCCGCCGGACTCACCAGCCGGACGAGGTGGTGCATTGTCCTCATTGTGTCGCTCCATGCCGGGCGGCGCCTTCTGAGAGGAATGCTACCAAGCTTGCCGCTGAAGCTCGCTGTGCCCGTTAGGCCTCTTACATGAAGACTACGATATGATAGCAAAGTGGTTGGACTACCTGGACAAGTTCGACCGTGAGATCTACATCCCAGATGTCTCCAAACTTCAAATGGATGGTAACACCATCATTCTGCCAGAGCACGCTATCAACAAGTTGGACAAGATCAGAGATGCAAAGAAGTTGGAACTTGCAAAGCTCAAACAAGATGCAAACAAAGAACAATAAGGTACTACATGTCTTTTTCTAATTTGCTACCACTGTAACGTGTTTGCATCTTCTAACATGCTTGCTGCTATTACAAAATCAGTAAAGTGCAAAAGCTAACTTGCTTACCATGGGGGTTATGTAAATAATCAAAATCTACAGCTCCAAATTCATCTTCAACGGATACAATGAAAGAGCATGCTGAGAATGGAACCTAATATGCATGCCATGCTCCACCGGATACAATGAAACAATTCATGTCCAAAAAGAAAAGAACATACCGTTGCCATGCTCCAACGGAGGCTCGCTCAGATCAAAAAAGTCCAACAATCATCATCTTCATGCTCCGCAGATGAAACTCTGTGTTGCCATCGCCATCTTCATGCTCGCAACATGAAACCGCTGATGTCGTTGAGATCCCACGGTAGGTTGCCATCGCGCATATAGAAACAACAAAACAAAATGGAACTAATAATAGATGGTTACCATTGCCATCGTTGAGATCCCACGGCAGGTTGCCAGCCCTCTTCTTCTTCTACACGAACGCTGAGATCAAAGCTAGAGAAGTAATCGGCCATTATGCCGTAGTAGTAGATGTGCAAGGAGAACAGCTAGTTCATGGCGCAGAGTAGCACCAAGCAAGGCAGGGAAGGCAAGGGAGTAAATGGCGCTTGGAGAAGAGAGAAAGCAAGTTGCCGTGAAATAAGCCAAAGGGCGTGGAGTATGTGCGCTCAAACGCCGGTCTTCTCATTCAAACGAAAGGCACTCATCAGCCATCCGAAAATCAAGCAGACGAAATAAGAAAATCAAACAACCTGAACGCTGCGCTGCTTAAAGCGACTCCAGCTTCCATCCGCGCGAAAAAGGACGCGCCACGCCGGTGGAACAGTGGCATGCACGCCCATGCAAAATGAAGGGAGCAACAAAAAAAATGTGGCTGCCAGGGTTCGAACCCAAGTCGGCAGCACTCATGCCTCCACGCACTAGCCAGTTGGGCTGAGTTACTTTCTCGTAAAGATAGCACCCACAACCATATTTATTAGGGACTAAATTGAGCTTGAGACGAAAGATGAGGGACTAATTTGGTTATTCCGCCAAAAGAAAAGAAGAAAGAAGTCTCCTTTACAAGTTATAGAAAGCTTCGTCAGTCTGTTGAGTCCCAGAATCAGTGCAGCCACCATGAATGAGTATTTTGCTTATCCAGACGAATCAACCAATCCTACTGGGACGAGAAGCCTATATCAGAAGCTTACGAATTTGGCCAATCAATCGCCTGATTCAGTCCTCATGTCATAAAATTCTACTTGCTTGAAGAAATTTTAGTGGTGCCAGTACAATACAAGTATACAACTACCATATCATTCAATATACTTCAAATGCAAGACAGATTCAAATCTGGACACCTTTCCTAGTACAGGCTCTACATTTCTTTCAGTCCCAGACAACAAAAGGATCAAAGAGAAAAGCTGCAGAAAATGAGTACCACATTACATCAAACTTTGAAAACTTCAGCTCCAACAGAATCATAGCTTAACCTCAACATCCACACCGGCAGGGAGCTGGAGTTGCATCAATGAATCAATTGTTTGGGCAGTTGGATACATGATGTCAATCAGCCGCTGATGAGTCCGGATCTCGAAATGGAACCGTGAGTCCTTGTGCACGTGAGGAGAGTTCAGCACACAATAGACTCTCCGCTTAGTGGGCAGAGGAACGGGACCCATGGTCTTTGCGTTGGTTGTTTTGGCAGCCTCAATTATCTTCTTGCAGGAGTCCTCTATCAACGGCACCCAGTAGGACCGCAGCTTGATTCTGATCTTCTGCTTGGGTGCGAGCTGAGAAAAGATAACATTCAGAAAAAGAGTTGTTAGTCGTAGAGAGATGAGCAGCTTCGGCAGGCAAACTGGACAGTGAAAATATAAAATCATGCCGTTGATTTAGAGAAAGGTCATATAATATTTAAATATGTTTTCTATAGAAAAAAGAAACCTTATAAAACTTCATTTTCCTGTGCAACAGACATGCTTATGTTTTCCCACAAAATGCAGTCAACTAATAGCTGGCAGGAGTCAAGACACATTAATGCCATCAAGTTAGTTAAGCTCAATTTGTGAAGGCAAGTGTATGCATTTGCCCTGTATATTATAAAAAGCGGGCCAAATCTAGTAATATTCTGAAAATATAAACGTTCAATAAAACAGTTCACTAAAATTAATCTACAAAGAATATTGGCAGAAAAAGAATATTGGGGCAAAAAAGGGTATGCCATGGCTGCGTTTGTTTCCACCTACCCTCATCTAGATTTAATAAATTTCAGTACAATTGCAGCTAATCCAAGCTGATGAGATGCACATCTATGATTAGCTCTTTCAATAATATGCAATTCGTGGTTGCTTATATACTTATCAAACTCTAGAGCATCCTCTGATGGCACAACATCATCATTAGCACCATGTACTGTCAACACCCTGCAGTTTGGGTCAATAGACAAGCATGCAGAGTGCATATCTGTCTTAAGACGATCCATCAGACTTTCTTTGGTCACGCGGTAGATGATACATCCTGTTTTGTCTTCCACATCAATGAAACCATGCTGATTAATCCTTTCCATGTAATCATTTCCAAAACGATCTCCAATTCCATCGCTCCAGATTAAACCTTCCAGACAGGTTAATAACTTTAGATATATCGTGGATGCATGGATGCATAGAGGATAACCACATTTCCTCCCTTACTGTGGCCAGCAATAGCATGGGTGTCACGCTTGTGTTTTTTAAATGTAGGATCACATCACGAAATCGTCCACTTCTTTATAGTAGTTGCCATATTCAAAAGTACCTTCACTTTCTCCATTGCCAGAAAAATCAAAACGAAATATGCTGATATTTTCTGATGTCAATGCATCAGCAAGACTTAACAGAGTTCTACTTTTTCCTTGGATGACCTAAATCTGTGGCACAACACTACAAGGTCCTTAGATCCAGCTTCACGCAAAAAACACCAACAAGTTTCTCCCAGATCTGTTTATTATCACTATTTTCTCTTGTGATACATCTAAAGAATCACTATGAGAGGAGCCCAACTGTGCACAAGGCCTTGTAACAATTTCTTTTCCAGCAGTTCGATACAACAACTGCACACAAATATTCATGATGGACATGCTTAACAAGAAGAAACATGAAGCAGCAAAGTAAACATACAATTGTAAGGAGTAACCTCAATGGCAGATTATACAGTGTTAGCTTTGTTCTGTTTTGATACTCCTCCATTCTCCAAATTGTAAGTCGCTTTTGGCTTTTCTAGGTGCATAGATTTTGCTATGCATCTAGGTATATACTATGTCTAGATACATAGTTTTATTGTGTATCTAGAAAAGCTGCAAACAACTTACAATTTGGAACAAAGGAGTACTTAATAGTCATTTTTGACATGTCTTCAAAACACACCTTTGTCCTTTTTCTGAATTGACCATTTCCATGTGAGAAAAGTAAATAAGTTTATACAAGTATAAAAGGTTGAGCACATACATTGACAACATCTATTTTAGAATGGAGGAAGCCACTCCAACTCCAACAGTTTAAGGACAGTACCAAGGAGGTTCCAAGTTATACAAGCAAGAGGAATGGCATAACTTGTCAATTTTAAACACAACCACACAGTTAGATATTGCTAACTGTTCAGGGGAACACTTTGGTTACAGCAGTGGGGCTTAATTACAGCGGGTGGCATGTGGCAACAACAAGGAATGCATCCTCTGTGTTTGCCCGAGCAGTGAGATGGCCGCTATGTATTTCTTTTGCTTCGTTTGTATGACCAAACAATACCAGGCTTGAGTCATGAGTCAGCCACGTTTTATTATTAATTAATTTTGGTGTAATAATTGGTCTGATTCTCTTGGTCACAAGAGATGAAGCTGGATTTTTTCCTTTATCTGAGAAAAAAAAGTGAGATATTGCTATACATATGTTTGTCTCTAATATATTTTATACAATTGTACTTATTACACAAAAACTCAAGATGCCTATGACAGCTTGCACAACTAGGATAGAATATCTATACTTGTATTTAGTACAACTGTAGCAATGGTAGTACATGCATAGACCTTTAATCAACACCTTATAATCAGGTCCCATCAAAACAAATAGTGCATATCCTTCTCCCTTTATCTTGATTCAATGCAAGAGTTCCTATTTTCCCTATTACAAATTAATTAGGGGACTTCAAGGCTTCAAGCACTTAGAGCAAAGGAGAAGGAATAAACATATCCTTCTCCCTGTGTCTTAAGTTGCTCTATTGTTTATATATTGAATGAAAGAACAACCATACAGTAGCAGGAAACTAAACCAAAACACACACGAAAAATGACAGGAATAAACCTACTACTAGTGGACATGTGGACATCTCTTACTGATTAGACATTGTTTTTTCCACTGCTCTGGATCCCTACTTGTTTAGAGCATTGGCCGTTGGACATGTGGACATCTCTTATACTGATTAACACTTGGTGCCACCATTTTTCAATTACACCAAATAATTCCAAGCAGGAATAGAGCATTAATAGGCAGAAAACTTTGAAAGTTTCATCAAGCAAGCTTTCAAGTGCTAAGTTGAATCTGGAAAGGTACACCGCCATAGACCCTCAGATATCCCCATTCCAGTTCAATAGGAATGATTTGAAGGACAGACTAAATGATATTTCATGTATAGTCTCTTCAATCGTGTGCTGGTAACTATGCATAACTTAAGCATTAAGGATGCTAAACTGTCTAACATGATATGGACTTTTACAAAGCATACATTTCTGAAGTCCAAATCGCACTCACATGAACAATAGTTTACAGTAAGAATAACGGCTTAAACAAATGCACTGACTGTGATATTGTCTATCATTTTCTAACACTCCAAAGAAAGCTTGAGTAAGGGGATTAATTCACTCCACTAATGTAACCATGCCAAGTAGCATCGTTGCATCCTGACCCATTTCTAAATGCTACTTACACAGATACCCTGAGTACATCATCCTCTCCATTTATAGTGATTATACAGTTACAAATAAAATGTGCACTACAATGCAGCAATAAAAGAGAAACATGTTATATGGAGTAATAACTTTTCACAGTTCAATCGATCATGGCAGCAACAATATTAGAACAAAAGATTCAGTAACATAATTTGAGAATTTTTAGCTGTTAGGAAATGTACCTGCTCCCCATCATCCCCAATCGACGATGGCAACGGAATTCCCGTTCCCTCCCCTTCCTGAAAGAGTATCGATTTTAGTCACCGAATGAACAAGGTCTAACGGGTGCGAACTGAACCAATGCCGATTGTAACCCCCAGAGCCCACGCGGAATTCCTGGAACCGCGTATACCTACACCGCTACACGCCGGTCCGCCACCATGAAACTCACAGGTTTTGGACTCCACGTGCTCGAAACCACACGGCAATATCAGTATAGTCACGTACCGGTGGCGCGTCAGGGATGCCGTCGTCAGAAAGGGTCTCTGCAGGCGGTGCGGCGGCGGCCTGGGAGCGGAGGGACACGCCACGGAGGGAGGACGGGAAGGAGAGAACCGCGGGCTAGGGGTTTGCGGTGCCGCGATGGAGGAAGAAGAGAGGGAGCGTGGAGGAGGTGGAGGTGGAGATGGGGACGGCCATGGCGGAGGGGAGGAGAGGGGGAAGAGGAGAGGAAGGAGCAGTAGCCGTTCGCCGCGTTGGGTTTTGGAAGACCTCTGCTTCGCTATCGCGGCGTATTATCCGATTCGGGGGGCATTTGCGCTTGAGCCCCTCCAGCTTTGCTGCTTTCAAAGCGAGGTGTCTGGATTTTTGCTGGCTCCAGGGCAAACTTGGATGAGTTTTACCTCCTCTAGCATTACTCTCAAAGAAGATCATGGAATTGGATATTACTGTGACTTCAGATAAAACTATGCAAGTTACGGTGTCGATCTGGCTGGCATAAACTTCATCGTCTGAAGGAAAGGAACAATCAGTAGTTACCTTCTTGCCTGGATAGACTGTCCATACGGGCATACCAGTGCTCAAATAATAGGATTACAGGAACTACATTTCATTGCACGAAACATAGTGATAAATTAGTCAGGTAAATAATTCGGAAACTTTACTACAGAAGCTAAAGCATCTGGAGTAACGTTTCACAGCCTCGGCAGGGTGCAAAAGAAATACAGAATGACAAGAGCCACAGAGGTGGCCAAACTAACTCTACTACAGACATACATCTACAAAAACAAAGAACCAACTATTCACTTCCCTTCTCTATCCCGGCCATCAACACCATCCCCAACACTCCTTTTCCCAATTCCCTTCAGAGCAGCTACAAGATCCAGGCCCGACTGCTGCTCGCGAAGCCTTGAATATGATGGACCAGTTGCAGGCGCCCCCTGCTTAAGCTGCCACGGTAAAGGCTGCCTGTTGGGAGATGGAATCGCATTCGATTCATTCGACAATCGATCACCGAAAGTTGGCTTCACTGTGATGTCTGTTCTATCAGAATCCATCGCACATGATACCTCATTAAGGTTGAACCCACGAACGCTAGTTTCAGTTTTGTCACGATCAGATTTAGGAGATGTTGAGAAAGGGGCATTTGGTGGCCGGAACACCTTGCCTAACTCATGAGCCTCAGGTTTTGTAGGTGGACGACCAAGAGCAATTGTTTTCTTGTCTTCCTCTTCTTTCACGATGACCATGTGGTCAGGCTCTGCAGGCTCAGGGCATTTTTGCTTAATACTCTCGAATATCTTATCCTGATACAGATCCTTGCCACTTGCTGAGCGCCCTGAGTAAATGTTGGTCATGGGAAAGCTTTCTCTGGTGGTGTGGCAGGTGTATAGTCAGGGGGAGCAAATCATCCCAATTCTCCAACAGTTCTTTGTACACTTTATGTGAGTGTGACCTCTGTGAGGCCCAGAACCTTACAGATCTCTGCCTGAGTTTTATGCGTTGTCTTCAAGCTGACATGCAAGGTAGATAGCAGCAGCAGATATACTTATGGATTCCGCCGTGTGCAGAAGCACTTATTAACAACCACCTCACCAATATGAGCTGCAAGTTCCTGAAGATTAGACATACAATATATTAAAACGGATATTGGTTTTCAGCATAATGCTTCAGTACAGGTTTTTCAGATCATCTGGTACCTGAGCAGATTTATTCAGCTGGAGCAAACTGCAAAATCGGGGCATATGGACAGCTATTGAGTTGCTGTTAAGTGGTTGACTCAGTTTCAGAGATTCACTTAGTATTTTGATGTATTTTCCTATCTCTTTTGAGGTAGATTGCTAGCAGTAGAGATTTCCTGTTCAAATAGAAGCAGAAGGTGAATTGGTAGTGATTGATAAAATTAGTGTGACATGAATAGTATACCAAGTTTCAGATATTTGTCAGGTATTTTAAAAGTTTTTCCTGCTATCTATTTCTGAGGTAGATTGTTATCATAGAGATCTCTTGGGTCTTGCCTAAGTAGCAGACAATGTCTAATCAACCAATATGCATTAAGCGAAAATGCATGCTACATCAAGTGTTTGTGTAAAAATCAAACATAACCGAAGCGGACAAGCATTTGGTTCATTGGCTGTCAATGAAGCAACATTAAAATGGTTTGTGATGAATTCAGGTATTCACAACAGGGTTAAAGATACCCTGATAAGTATTAGCTACAACATCAGTCTACATACAGTGAGGTAACTAAGTTTTTTTTTTTCCATCAATGTTAATGGCAAGCACAACATCATGGTAGATAACTAGATATGATGGCTAAAGGACACTGAATTCGGTGATCTAACACTAATTAACTCGGTGACTTTGGTGGGCTATTTCAATACTCCATCCATCCCACAAAAAATTCGTTCTGAAGCTTTGGAGCTTTTTCACAAATGAATTCGTTTTCTGTGGTCCAAGCTGAAATGGGCCTAGTTTGCCCCCGGCACGGCCTCTTCGTTTCGGCAGTAATTAACGCCTCTTCTTTCCTGGGCGTGATTAACGCAGCCAGCAGCCCGCATGCAATCGCGAGCTCTGCAAAAAACAGAGGCTGAGAGAGATTGAACCGTGATCTCCTGCCTCAGGCCGTGGTGTGCTTACCACTCCAGCTGGAAACGTTTGTTGTATGGAGGATACCCGCAACTCTATTTAATAAGGGTAGACAGGAAAAATACACCCCAATAAATCACTCCTTGGTATCCTAAATCATGTCCAAAACGAACTTATTTCTGGGATGGAGGAGTATGCTGGAAAGTAGCACATCTTTTGAATTGAATCCATTAGCATATTTGAGTTTACTCACAAAATTCCCAATTCCAAGAAATCAAATCTTGTGAAACAGCAAGATTTGGTGTTTCCAAAACTATAATTATCCATATAATAACCAGTAATATCTTTTAGAATTGAATCCATTAGCATATTTGAGTTTACTCACACAATTCCCAATTCCAAGAAATCAAATCTAGAGTAACAGCAAGATTTGGTGTTTCCAAAACTATAATTATCCATATAATAACCAGTACTAAATACGAATTGTTTGAATAAACGCATGCTTATGCTTTCGCAGCTAGGCATACCCATCTCTGCTGCACTAGAGCAATAGAACAAACACATGGCGTGCGTGTGCGAATCACAAACAAACCTGCAGCGTCCGAGGCTGCTGCGCCTCGCGGATAGCCTGAACGAGCGCTGCGGTCGCGAGCGCCTCGACGCTCCGATTCCTGAGGCAGGTCGCGGACGAGCAATCCTTGAAGAGCTCGAAAGCGTGGTCGGCTATGTCCCTGTCGAGCTTGAGTATGGAGGCGACGTCGACGATCTGGAGGTAGGCGCGGAGGTTCTCGACGGAGACCATGGGCCCGGCGGGGTCCGGATTGGAGGCCGCGGCGGCGGAGTCGACGGCGAGCGCGCGCTCGAGCTCGGCGAGGAGGCCGGAGAAGGTGGAGGCGGAGCGGGCGAGGACGGGGTGGCGCTCGAGGGAGAAAGCCGAGAAGGCGGAGACGAAGCCCGCGGGGAGGAAGGGGTCCTCGTCATCTTCGTCTCCGGGGGAGGGGGCGGGAGCGGGATCGACGGCGGTGGCGAGGTCGGGGGTGACTAGGGGAAGCGGATGGAGTAAGGGGAGGAGGGGGAAGAAGGGGTGCGTGTGGAGGTGGCGCTCGACGACGATGCGGGCGCAGGCGGAGCACTCGGACACGGCGCGCGAGAGCGGCGGCTGCGTCGTCGCGCACCGCGCCGGCCCCGACGCGCGGCAGTAGGGGCACTGCGACGACATGGGGGGACGGCCGGGCAGGGACGGAGAGGCCAGGGCTTTGGGTTTGGTGGGCTCTAGAGTCTCAAGGTTGGAGACGAGCAGAGAGACCAGAGAGGCAGAGAGCCAGAGACGAGCCCGGTCAGTCTCACTCGGTACCAGGCTCACCCAGTCCCAGCTGAAAGCAAACAGAACACGGCTAAATCGTCCTGTTCGCATGGTTTATAAGTTATATTTTTTTCAATCAACGAATAGTATTTTTTCTCACAATAAATTAACCGATAGTACTTACAGCCATGGCTTATCAGCCAAGCGAATAGGGCAATTTCTTCTAATTCCATTCCCCAGGTTAATTCATTTTCAATATCGTTCCTTTTTAAAGATTGACATGGACAGTGCCGTAGTAATCCAACAAAAGCAGATAAATCATTAGGAATCATAGCATAGGCAAAATTAGATGAGATGGTTAGGTTTCTTGTGGTTCTTTCATTGCTCATCGCTATGGGCGGTACTTTTGCAGTGGGATGTTATCCCGTATGTATGTTCTATCGACAACACACTTCTGATCTTGTTACAAGCAAACACGAAGTCCATGTCGATGGTAATGTCTAACGTTAAGTACTTCTGTACTCCAGTAAGCAGCAGCAGAAGCTAACGGGTGCAGACTGTAGAGTAGCTCCAAGGTGTTGTTTCTCCATGATCAAATGGTTTCTTTAAACCAGTATCAAATATCATTTCCCTGAGATGGAAAAGATTTGGAGTCAGCCAAAGAGCAAATATTTATTCCTAATCACTAACTAATCAGGCATCAAAATGTGCTAGCACATTCAGGGACACTGTTTTCCACACATCAACGCCGAAGATATTTAGATCTCACCAGATACACATTAATGCCTAAGATATTCAGATCTCACAAGACATGTGTGGGAACCACAGAAAAAGTGAGAGCAGAGCACAAAAAAAAAAAACCTCGACCGGGGGGTTAAGACTGCCCCCGCAACATTACAAATAAGAAGAAGGACCTTCTCACCCGGCCGAGAAAACCCCCGAACCCACCCTTACACGGTGGCTTTCCGTCACCCAAGTGAGAATTGAGCCGGTGCCCCCCCCCCCGGTGCTTTGGTTATGGGAACGGATGAGGGGATTTTTTTTAACCTCAACCTAAAATTCGCTCCCACGGGGAGTCGAACTCAGGACCTGAGGAGTACCGCTGGGTCATCTAACCGTTTGAGCTAGGCGCCCTTTGGCAGAGCAGAGCACACTCATGTTGCCAGCACATTTACAAAGCATGTGCAACCCTAGTTAGTGTAGCGTATCTGCAAAACTGATAACAAAGGACACTTCAAGGCAGAGCTAGAACTCCTATAAGAAGAAAAATTTATGACACAGCCGAAAATGTTGAAGTTATAACGCTAAAGGTTAATTTCAGTGTAGTACATTGCAAATATGGAAAAGCAAGCTTACCATAATTTTGGTGTTTCTTTGAGAAGTTATATAAGGCTTTCACAATGGCACCATATTTCATTGATTTTAGTGGCCCCATATACCTGGAACAAGAAATATTATAGATTTGTCAATTGTGGTGATATACCTGGAGATTTGTCAATTGTGATGATTATTTTCGCAGTTAGGAATATTAATGTTTTGATAAAGAACTTACGTAATTTCAGTATACCGTAATCTCCATGCAGGAAATCCTAAATGGCATCTAGCAGGACCATACATGAGAAGAAGATCAGGTTCTGGTCCACCACAACCTAATGGATGAAGTCAGAACTTAAGTGATAAAGTCATTAAAGCATGATAAATAACTAAATAAGTATATGAAACAAAGCATGCAGAAAAGGGTGACTTTTCCAAGCATACCTACAGCTTTCAGTGCACTAGCCATGTCAGCTTCTGTAAATGCTGGTTTCCTTTTGCCATCTCCATGAGTATCACCATTGAAGTAAGTTGAGCAAAGTAAACTGGCTGCTTTTGCAATACCCTCCTTGCCATCAGAACCAGAAAGACAGTCTATCACCATCTCTCTTTGGCTACGGTGTAGATCTTTGATGTTTGCTCCAATGCCCTATATGTCACCATGAATCATAATACAGATTTACAAACAACAACAACAAAATGGACAAGCATACCAGTAGAGAATATACACAAAAGTAAGATCCTAATATAAAATGGAGTAGCAGAAAGCTCCATAGTGCAGCTTACAAAATGTTCTCCTGCAGTCCTATCTCTTGAAACATTCACAGCAGGTTCAAATGATCTCTTCAGTACTCCTATGATGCAACATAGAATAGTGTAAGATAATCTTGTACGTGCTAGATTCAGTCTATAGGTCTCAAAAGAAAAAAAGATTGTGCATCTGTCAACTAAAAACATCACAATATGACATGTAAAGGATAACAGGAAAGTTAGTTTTGCTCTGCCCAGGTTATGACAGCTCTGTAATGCCTCTTGAAGTCATTTGATTTCTAATGAACCATATTTATTTACAGAAAAGGAATGATCATATAGGCAGATAAGTAGTCAACAACAAACTTCAGACTGAAAACAGCCATACCCTGCAATTCAAATGTTGAACTCATTGTCTTACCCTCGATGTCATAGAGACATACATACTTCACACCCATAGATGAGAGCCAGCATAACAGTTGCTTGACCTTCACAGTACTTTTAGCTTCTTTGCTATCTACCACAATAGCCAAGCACTTCAGTCTACCCAGATGAAGATTCTGATACTTTCGCAACAATCCAGATGAAATAAGATAGCATTCTAGACTATAAATCAGATGAGACCATAAATTTAAAAAGCTGATTGCTAAGTGGGTGATGGTCCACAGCAACCCCAAAATGAGCTTGATAATAATTGATGGTCTAGACATCTGCACGTACAGAGAGAAAATACAGTTGTCATGCTCTCTCACAGAATGCATTAAGGATTATAGAAATATATCCATGAGATACAAAAACATTAGAAATATTTAGATCCTAAAACTTAATGCAATCAAGTAACTGAAATACGATGTCAACATGCAACAGTGCTGTTCTGGGGTTGCATGACAAAACTGATAATTCTCATGGTTGCCTCATCGCATCATTCATATTGCTAATGTATCATAATATTACCTCATAAATTTCAACTCTCAATTGTTAAGCAAACACATGAAGACTGAGGATATGGCTGAGCCTGAAACCTCTGTTATAAACTTAGTGCAGATTCCATTATATATCTCAGACTCAGCAAACAATTTCAGGGTTTTGCATTAATTAAAACAGGACTGCTACTGTCGCCATACTTTGAAGCTTGACAGAGCTGGAAACTTCTGGATTTTCAGCTAAGGTGATCAAAATGTTAAATAAACTTTCAGCAAAGGTTGTAAGAAATGCTTGCGACTCATAGAAACCTTATTAAGAAAGTGAACTTAAAATAAAAGAAAGCCATGGGCTAAGAAGTGTATATTATTTCTTCTATGATGTTCCTTCCACCGACTAGATTGAAGTCTCCTAAAATCAGTCTTATGCCTATACTATAAATAAGAGGCAAAAGGTGCAAGAATAGCAGAAAAGGAGACCAGTTCATCAGCATACATACATGTGGAGGGGGCTGATTCATGAAGACGGAGGCCTCACTTGCCACAAATGCTTCCCTGAACAAGAACAATGAGAGAATTATTCTGAAGAAAAGGGGAAAATGGAGGCAGAGCGCATCATACCCAAATATACGAATGTCAAAATTATTGCAAATTGTACTGAACCTTTCCTTTCACCTGTCTACTTGCTTTCTCAACAAGAACAAGAGATCAAATCAACAGTAACACAAACAAACAAACAAACAAACAAGAGAGGCCAGCAAACAGCACGGAGAAACAGAACAGAAAGTGAGACAGGCAAGAAAACTAACATGGGTTTGGAATCCATGGCAGTCGCAGCTGAGCTCAGGAGGTTGAGGAAGAAACAACGGGAGCAACAAGAACCAGGTGCATGTGACAGTCGAATTAGAGAAACCTAATTGTGGCCAGGGCTGGAATGTCGGACTAGGCAAAAACTGTAGTAGTCACAGAAAGATCCATAAGCTGGTCCCTCATATTACATCGACGTGTACCGGTTGTCCTGTTGAGGTGTTGACATGCCTTAGTTTGTTTACAGACAGCTTGATTGCTCGTTGGTTTTAGCCAGGGCTTATTAGTCTGTTTTTCTCTCACAACAAACCAGCATTAGTCAAACTTATCAGCCTAGAAACTAACCAGCGAACATGCCGTGACGAGAGGCTTCACATGATTCCCCTCTCCCTTTCGCTTTCTACATTAAATTTATCCACTTATTTTTCTTCTTTCTTCCTAATATGGTTTAGTTATTTAAGGCTCACAATGACGTGGCCGCAGCAGGTGTAGAATAAACTACATAACGACACCAAACACGTGGTGTGATAATATTGTACATTCAAAGACGATTAGCGGGTTAGGCGACAATCAATATTGTACATTCAAGAAGGACGATAGCAGATTAGGCGATACATCATCGCCACAAAAATAAAGATGGCAAAGTAGTGCAGGAGAGGTGGCCGACTCACTGTAGCCTGAGAGGGCCGAGAGTAAATTCAAATGCCACACGCACATTTCCACAAACACTTGGCAGAGAAAATTCAAATGCTACACGCACATTTCCACGAATACTTGGCATGCGACCCGCGTTCACGCGGAGAACAGAAGCACGGCCAACCCTGCCGGTAAAGGAGCTTTTTACGGAGAGAAAATGGGAGGAACGCGCGAGTGAACGAGTTAAACCTGCAGGCAAGCGACGCGCTGGCGCCGCGCTTCCCCCGAGCCCGGCGGCGTCACGGCAGCATCAGCGCCGGGCGTGGAGGCGGATGCTACGGCCTTTTCCCTTTTGGAAGGCAGAACTTGGGGGAGGAATTGCTGTCCTGCTGCTGGAGAGAGAAGTCGCGATCTGAACTCCCCGACTCGAAGTCGAAAGCCAATGCCCGTGAGCCTTGGAGTCAATGAGTCCGGTCGTCGACACGCCGGGAGGCGCCGTGGTGACCTGAGCGTATGGCATCTGGCGGCCGGAAGGGGACGGGAACTATTCCTGGTGAAATCGCAAACCAAGATGCGAGATCGAGCCCGTGCCCGTGCCCGTGCCATACTGCCAGCAGCCCCGCCCCCGCCCATGTCTCCGGCTCACGGCCTACGAGCTACGATAGCGAGGAGCGAGATCTGGGCGGTAGAGGGGGTGTCGCCGCCGCCGTGGGTTCTGGGCTGCGCGCAAGAGGGAGTGGCCGAGTTGGGCTCAAGGGTTAGCAACAGTTGGGTTTCGGATGCTTCTGCTGGGCTAGATGTTGGGCCGCTGATTCTCCGGCTCGCGAGCTAAATTCACTTGACATTTATTAGATTCCCTCCAAAAAAACTTAATGTTTTCCAAAAACTTCTAAATATTTTTTATAGTTTGTCAGGATAAATATATTTTCTTGAAACTGCTACATATATTTACAGGAGCTCTAAATATTTTCTTTTGATTTATAGTATCCCGACCTATTAGTAGGATTTTTTTCTTAAAAAATCATAAGCTTATAGATATTTTTGCGGTTAAAAAGCCTTTGCCATGTGTTTACCAAGATTTTAATTAGAAATAACAAAACTAAAGCAGGGGGTTATTTAAACAATTTTGTGAGTTGATAGAGATAACTCTAAAGCTCGAGGAGCAAACTTGAACAATAACGATACTTCCTTCTTCCAGAATTGGTAAGTTTATTTAACAAGACCATTAAAAGTGACTAAAGGCCGTTAAAACAGCTCAACGAAGACCAAACTATCCCTAATGAATGCACAAATCAAGGTGAGAGACCAGCAATAATAAGGGGCAGCCCGGCACTTTAGCCCACTTTAGCACCTTGGGTACTAATGTGACTAAACTGCTTTAATCCATTTTTAATCAATTTGTTTGACAGTTTAGTAGCTAAAGTGACTAGCAGGGGAACCAAACAGGGCCTTAGACTGTAAAAGCGCATTTTTCTTTAAGAGAGTAGTTGGTGCATTCGACCAGTAGTCGGACCTGATGAACCGAAGAAGAAAACCGCACCATGGGCTTGGGCTATCGTGGGCTAAATTACGGGTCCAACGCCCTAACCTTGTCGGTTACAGGCATAAAGCCACAAGAACCTTCAAAAAAAAAAGTCACCTCAAACTTCGGAGGCATGGCGCCATCTTGCCACAATATGAGAGGAAGAATCTGATCTGAAATTCGGCATTCTGCTAGCACGCTATCCGAGTGTAAGTGGTGTCAAATAGAGGCACTTGTGTCAATTGTCAAGGCGTCAGGATTTAATTTCTCCAGCACACGAGCGTATATGCTCGTCATGGTCACGATTTCTTTCGTGTTTGCCTCCGTATCGCTAGCGTCGCATATTTTTTAGTGGGCTTGGAACCTATCCCAATAATGGTATTGAGATATTTGCTTGGATTGGGTATTCCTGCCTCAGATTACAGCATCACGTGTCCCCACCATATAAGAGTCTTGTACCCTGTTGATTTTTTCCCTTGAAACAGAGTGTATGCTATAGATGATTGGTTCTGCACTTTAGGATACCAAGTTGTATGAAAAGCGCAGTTTGAATTTTACAGAATATATACTGCGATTTGCGCGTCTTCGGTCGAATGGTGCGGAATACATATTATTTTATATATCGGGCGTACTTGTTTGTTTCAGTCATGGCCCTGTCAAAAAAAGCAGTCCGTGCTCTAAGAGTTTGTTTGGAAATGTTACAATCCTCTTAATTTCATACGTATTGAAAGGGATTAAGAGTTTAAGACAGAAAATTAGTTTATTTTCTACTCTAATCCACAAATATTGAGAGCGATCGACGAATTTATCCAAATAATGCTTAACTGGACAAAGTAGTAGAATGGTTACAACATGAACACATATGCATTATGCAGGAAGTGGTGAGCACATCAGTTCTTTTGACAAAACGCATCTAAAGTTAAAGTTTTTCTACTTTCAACAAATCCTATGTCAAAGCACATATATGGAGTCTCGCTTAAAATTACCCGCCCGTGCAGGAGACCAGCCTCTCAGGTTTTAACACGAGATATTTTTCTCAGCCTGTTAACTCGTCGAGCGTGACAGCTAGCTTAAACGCAAGACGTACCGTTCCATTGGAGACATGCAATACTGTCACGCCGTCCACCAAATCTGAGGAGCAGCACCGAGTTGGAATGCGGCCATTCTGCGCACGGTTCCAAAGTCCTCACACCGACGACGACACATCTCGGCCTGTCGCCTGCACCAGCGGGGGACACCGGACGGACACCCCTATGATATGAAAGCGGCGCTGAAAGAGAACAAAAGGCTCAGATGGCTGCGTTTCCTAGCAGCCGTGTACAAGACGAATAATGAACGGGGTGACGATACGCGTAATGGCACATCGAGAGGACAGATAACCTATTCATCTGCAGTCCTTACTTCACATGAGATTTAGAGGCCTCACCCGCCATTCAGTACCCTGATATGAAGACTTGAGAATGCAACGCACATACAGTACAGCCATGTGCACTGCAAGCTGCAGACTAGCCAAGCGTGAAATGCACACGCAGCACGTACGCACGACTGACCTTCTCCGGTCCCTTCCCTTTCCTATCGGCAGCACAGGAAGGCGAAGACGACAAGCTGATCTGACGGCATTCCAGGCACGGGAGGAGCAAAGGCAAGGCATTGTGTGCACGCGTGCGCATCGCATCGCACGCAGTACGGCGGAGTTAGGCGCAATGATATGATAATGAGATGATGGGGAAGCTCCGTTAGTGCAGGAGCCACTCTCGGTTTGACGATCCCTCTCGCCGCGGACTTTTTTGCCGGCCGGCCTCCAACCAGAGCGGAATCCCAGCCCAAGACAGCAGCATTACAATACACGAGCGATGCATTTGCATTGCAGCCGGATGATGATGGATGCGTCCACGCAATTGGATTGGATGGGCGGTTCAGTCCCTTTTGTATTCTGTTGAATCCACACGCACGCGGTGTGGCCGCTGCTTATCCCTAATCAGCATCAGGCTTTTGGGAGCGGGCTCCACCTCTTCTCCTCCAACTTCTGGGTTCATCATGCGTGAAATCATGGCCCGCATCTCTCCTAGAAGCCATTATCCGGTTTCTGAGCTGCCGCGTCCAATCACTGTGCGTTAGGGTTCAGAATGATGGTCATCGTCACAGGATTTTTCATAGATTGCAGGCATCACACGAAGGCATCCTTCAGATTTACTGCCTGCATATGTCCTGTTCCTTTACCTCTTCCGATCCTTTGCTGGGATAATGGCAGCTGGTCTGAAACCATGATGAACTCATGCTTTCTTGGTTTCTTCTTCTGGCCCCAAGCCCCCAACACAAGAAGCACATACGTACCTGTAGAGGAAGCGTGGATCAGCATCGAAGGGACACGGGTGCATACATAACATCAGAGCAAAAGGATCAGAGGGGTGAAAAAGGCATGATGATCAATCAAAAGGGCAAAAGCGTAGAGCAAATCAGAACTGTCCTTTTGGTGCGCTCACAAGGCATGTATGCCACGTCTCGCTCCTAAGCTTCGGATTGCTCAACGGGGTGATCTTTCTCAGCGTATCTATATCCAGGGATCCAGATCATCATGCACAAGGAATTGAGCACTGCTAATTGCCGAATCGGTCATTGCTCCAATCGGTGTAGTATGCGTGTAGTTGAGCTCAAGCATCTCTTTTGCAGCATGCCAAGAATGGCCTGGCCAATGGCCATGCATCCGATAGTGCAGAAACGACAACTGTTGAGTGAATCTTATCCTTCCCCTTGCAAAAGCCACATCTATATATATTATCTTCCTCAGCGTCTAACTCGTCTATTGTTACACAATCAATCAGACATCATGATGAAGGCTGCAGGATAGATAAAGTCGGATATAGTTGATCCATCAAAAATCAAACTACTAGTCTTGATTCTGCCTGCCCCCCACTGAAAAGAAGCTTACAGTTGCATATATACTTATCTTGGTGTCCTGCTAGTCTTTTCATCGTCCCCAACGATATGATGTTCACAGTGCAGTGCTGCTCAAATAACTTAAATAAAGAAAAGGGTGAGCGTTGTATCAGTCCAAGGTATTTTCGGTCCTGCTTCCTCTGGTAGTGGAAAAGATCAGCATATGCCTGCCTGATTGTCATCCTCGTCAATCGTCATGATTCTACTGACATGGTGGGAAGAACTCAGGTACGAGTACGATAATGATCCTAGTAAGCCGGACAAAGCTGTGCCTTTAGAGTTTTCTTGAGAAGCAGGGGTAACCATTCAAAATGGTTGCTTACTGAGAGACCTGCGTGCTCTGATTGAAAGTAAAGTAAAGAAGAATACTATAATGTGGGTGGAGAAACACGATGTTAAAGCTGAACCACGGTGTGTGGATCCATGCTTCCAAAGTTCCAATCTTCTAGCTTGGAAAGATGGCTCCGATAGTGAACTGGGAGACAACGTGTACGGGAGCAACTGGTTGGAGCACTAAAGTGTCAGATTTTTAACGTCGTGGTCCTATAGTGTCGAGGGCGAAGGTAGGTACCGGACTCTTTGAACCCCCGATGCACCGGGAAAGATAGGCATATTGGTGGTTCTGAACCTCTGAAGAAAATGCATGCCACGGTACGGTGCAAGATTCCGAATCCCTGCTCCGGCGCGCGAGAGTCAATAACCCGGCGCAGCTACCTCACAGGTGCAGCCGTCCGAACGCGATCCCCGGTGAGGGACGGATCGCCGTGAAAAGAACCGGGAGTAAAAAGGCGGTGGAGTAAGCTCCAAGCGTCAGTGATGGCAAATGGACAAGAGGGACGAGGTAGGCGAACCGCGCGTCCCCGCGCGCCAAGGATAGCAATAGCAAGCTAAAGCTAAGCTTCTTTCTCCGCGTCCTTTCGCTGGCCGGCGGCGCTGTCGCGTCGTTGTCGCCCGGCACGGCGAGTCCACCAGTGCCTGGATGGATGCGGAGACGCCGGGCCGCCTCTGCGCCACACACACGCCCGGAGTCGCTCGGGGACTCGGCGGCTGCGCTTTCGTGGACCACCGTCCCCGCTCTGCTCCGTTGCGGTGCGGCCTAGGTGTTTCACCGGTTTTCTCGCCCGGCTCGGGCTCGGTCCGTCGTCCCCGACCGCATAGGATACGGGTGCCTGTCACAGAATAATACCTGACGAAACTGAATTGACAAGTCGGTCAGGTTCGCGGAAACAAGCTAAATGTCTTGTTATTGCTGACGAGCAGGGAAGAGGAAATAAATATACCTGTCGGTTGCAGCGTCTTTGATTAACTTGCACTCAACAAAAGTAACTACTACTACCAATGTGATGGCAGTTCTCTCTCAGGGAAGGAAAGACCGCCAGTGTGTGCAACATTGTTCACGCATAAAGGTGCAGATGGAAGAAGCCACCCAGCTTTTGTCTTGTTGCCGGTGAACAGGGACCAGAGAATACAGAAGCTCGACCGGGGACTGCCTGCGACGGCCTTAGGTGATCGCCGCTGTCTCGACGCAAAGGCTTCGGCGAGCTTAAGGCTGGATGCTCGCTCGCCGTGGTTCGTGGCTACAAAACGGGCAGGGCGCGTGGCAGTGCCGTGAGTCACGAGTTGCACGGATATATATCTCCGTTTGGGCGAAGGCCACGTACACAATCCTGATCAGGCCGTGTGTGTGTTTGCAGATCCTTGATCATCACCTTAATGGACGCAATAAAGGCGTGAGGATTACGCTTGAACGTACGAGTTCGTGATAGCTCGGTTGATGTAGTAGCAACGCGCTGCGTAGCATATGTGATTAACAATAGGTGGTGGTAGCTGCCTAGCAGAGCCGCCCTGCTGGCTAGCGTGTGTTGCGACGTCAAAATCGACGTGACGACCAGTAGAAAAAAAATGGTAGCAGCATAAGTCCAGATCACGGTTCGCTATTGAGTACTTCAAAGTGTATAGAGTCTCGGTCACAAAGAAAAGAAATGATGTCGTCCACGGTATGTATGTGTGGTGTGCGTACAAACTGGCAACCTGCGGTTTGGTTACCTCAGGAACAGAAGTAAGCAGAAGAGAAGAATGGCGGTTACATGCGGCGTATTTATCTCATCTCAGGAACAGAGAACGAACTCGCAGTTGCAAACAAGCTCCGTACCAATATTATCCTAAACACAACGGTAAACGAGCTAAACGACTGATTAAACGAAAATAGCGTAACACCGTGTAGCGTTTACATGGTATCTAAATAACTGTTTAGTTGAGCAGTGCTTATGGATGCGCCGAGGAACGGAACAGCGACCGAGCGACGAGCCGACGAGGTGGCGGCGGGCGGCACGCGAGCGTGGTGTGCTGGTGCCGGAGGATGCAAGGGTGGCGGCGCCTTGACGCAGTCGCAGTGGAAAACTGGAAATGCTGCAGCGCGCGCTGGTGTGGCCAATGGCACGGGGCTTGCCGAAGCCGAGCGTGACGTGTGAGGTATGCAGTACCATCCATCCATTATCCATCACTAATACTAGCAGTTAAGCGAGTACGTAAGTACGTACTAGGTAGGATGTATACGGTGATCGGCCGATCGGGTGCCTGGTACTCTGATAGTAGTAATAAACACTCGTTCTCTTACAGAAACCGCCTGCTGGATGCCTGGATCTTTGGAGCTTCCCATCCATAATATTGGAGTAGTACACTCGCTCACGCTCCGTACAGTTGACTCGGTCAAGACCATGACTGGATTCGACATGTCTCTGACTTTCTGGGACCAACGTTGTCCAAATACGGTGTGTCATCGTATACTCACTCACCTGGGAGAACAGGAGAAGTACAGGCCATTTTGTACCCCTGCACGAGCAGAGCACGTGATCTGCCGGGACAGTGAGCGTCCACTGATCGCCCTCCACTCTTCTTTTGTACACAGTCACGGATGCTCCCTATATAATAACAGGGCCAAGGACTAGCCAGCCTGCAGAGCCAGCCACCACGCTAGGACCACTCGGCCTGCCTGCCTCTGCCTCACGTAGCTAGCACTCACTAGCAGCGAAGAGCGAGGAGCGAGAAGGCACGGTAACTCCGGCGGCATTCGCTGCTGGTACACCAATAATCGAGCAGCGTGAGAGAGAGTGAGAGTGAGAGAGAACCGAGCCAGAGGCCGGCCGGCACACCGGGACACGGCCAGTACAGAGAACGAAAGCTAGTGCCAATAATCGGTAGATCTACACCACCGACACTTGGCCATGAGCACGTCGGGCACGGACGCCGTCGCGGTCGCCGTGGCGCCGGCGAAGCGCCCGCCCATCAACAAGTACGCCTGCGCCTGCGCCCTGCTCGCCTCCATGAACTCTGTCCTCCTCGGCTATGGTAGGTTCGGTTGTGCCCAGTACGTACGGACGTGCATTTCATTCCGCCTCGCGCGCGTCCTAGCTGCTAGTAGTTCGTTCATCATGCAAGCATGCACGTAATTAACACAGCTGTTCTTCGTTGGTCGGCCATCGATACGATCGAGCAGACATCTCGGTGATGAGCGGCGCGCAGCTGTTCATGAAGGAGGACCTCAAGATCACGGACACGCAGATCGAGATCCTCGCCGGCGTCATCAACATCTACTCACTGTTCGGCTCCCTCGCCGCGGGCCTCACCTCCGACTGGCTCGGACGCCGCTACACCATGGTGCTGGCGGCCGCCATCTTCTTCACGGGCGCGCTCCTCATGGGCCTGGCCCCGGACTACGGGCTCCTCATGGTGGGCCGCTTCGTGGCCGGCATCGGCGTCGGCTTCGCGCTCATGATCGCCCCCGTGTACACCGCCGAGGTGGCGCCCACGTCGGCGCGCGGCTTCCTCACCTCCTTCCCGGAGGTGTTCAACAACTTCGGCATCCTCCTCGGGTACGTCTCCAACTTCGCCTTCGCGCGCCTGCCCGTGCACCTCAGCTGGCGCGCCATGTTCCTGGTCGGCGCCGTGCCGCCGGTCTTCCTCGGCGTCGCCGTACTCGCCATGCCGGAGTCGCCACGCTGGCTTGTCATGCGGGGCCGCATCGACGACGCGCGCCGTGTACTGCAGAAGACCTCCGACTCCCCCGCCGAGGCCGAGGAGCGCCTGCTCGACATCAAGAAGGTGGTCGGCATCCCCGAGGGCGTGTCCAACGCCGACGACGTGGCCGCCATCGTCCGCGCCAACAACAAGCAGGGCTCGCGCCACGACGGGGTGTGGAAGGAGCTGCTCATCAACCCTTCCCGCCCCGTGCGCCGCATGCTCATGGCCGGGCTGGGCCTCATGTTCATCCAGCAGGCCACGGGCGTGGACTGCGTGGTCATGTACAGCCCGCGGGTGTTCGAGCGGGCGGGCATCAAGTCCAAGACCAACTCGCTGGGCGCGTCCATGGCGGTGGGCGCGTGCAAGACCTTCTTCATACCCATCTCCACGCTGCTCCTGGACCGCATCGGCCGGCGCCCGCTGCTGCTGGCGAGCGGCGGCGGGATGGCCATCTTCCTCTTCACGCTGGCCACGTCCCTGCACATGATGGACCGGCGCCCCGAGGGGGAGGCCACGGCGCTGGGCGCGGTCAGCATCGCCGCCATGCTGTCGTTCGTGGCGTCGTTCGCGTCCGGCCTGGGCCCCGTCGCCTGGGTCTACTGCTCCGAGATCTACCCGCTGCGGCTGCGCGCGCAGGCCGCCGCCATCGGCACGGGGCTCAACAGGATCATGAGCGGCGCCACCACCATGTCCTTCCTCTCGCTCTCCAACACCATCACCATCGCCGGAAGCTTCTACCTCTACGCCTGCATCGCCGCCGCAGGGTGGGTGTTCATGTACTTCTTCCTGCCAGAGACGATGGGCAAGAGCCTGGAGGACACCGTGAAGCTCTTCGGCAAGGACGCGGACGACGAGGACGTCGGCGACAGCCGTCGTCACGGGCCCAGTCAGAAGCCCTCCACTGAGCTGAGTGCTCAGCAGTGAGTAATGTGCCATGCAACACGTGTCCTCCCGGGTGTGGCCGAAGCTTATTCCGTAAAGCTTCGATGATTACAGCATACACAGTACACTAGTACTAGTATTTTGTGTGCTCGTGCGTGGTGAATCTTTGTAGATCCCGTGCCTCCTTCATTTTTTAAGATTTGTAGATTTTTTTTTATCTCGTGGCGTGCGTGTGCGTAGGGAGGGATTAGGGACGCAACACGGGCAGAAAAAAATATCACCTGATATTCCACGTGTGAAAAATATAGTGAGTTTGTCTACTGAACAAACGGTTGTTTTTGTTGTCATTCAATAACCGATTGTTTCAAATGAAAGAAACAACAAAAAAAAAAGACAAAAGAACACTACCGGATACAGGAGCTTTGCCGAGTGTCAGGGGCACTCGGCGAAGCCCTAAAAACACTCGGCAAAGGGTTTGCCGAGTGTTACACTCGGCAAAACACTAGTTTGCCGAGTGTTTTTTGTCGGACACTCGGCAAAGACTTTGCCGAGTGCCCAAAATACACTCGGCAAACATTTTTTTTCGAAAAAAAAAACCATCACCAGCCGGTCTCCGCCGGCCAAAAAAATAAAAAAACACCACCGGCCGGTCTCCGCCGGCCGCCGTCGGTCTCCTCGGCAGTGCCCTTCCCCTGCGCCGCGGCCCAGCTTCACGCCCTCCGTCTCACCTCCGCTCCCCGGCTTCACGGCCGCCGCCACGAGCCACCACCACCATGCCACCGCGGCCCACCACCACCACGCCACCACCCGCCACGCCCTAGCTGCCACCACCGGCCGCCACCGCCGCCCACCACCACCACACCATCACCGGCCACCACCACCACGCCACCACCGGCCGCGCCGGATCCGGGGAAGAGAGGGAGAGGAGGGGACGGCCTCGCCGAATCCGGGGAAGAGAGGGAGAGGAGGGGGCGGCCACGCCGGATCCGGGAAAGAGAGGGAGAGGAGGGGGCCGCCGCCGCCGGGGAAGAGAGGGAGAGGAGGGGGCGGCCGCCGGATCCGGGGGAGAGAGGGAGAGGAGAGGGCGGCCTCGCCGGATCCAGGGAAGAGAGGGAGAGGAGGGGGCGGCCGCCGGATCCGGGGAAGCGCCGGGGAAGAGAGGGAGAGGAGGGGGAGGCTGCCGGATCCGGGGAAGAGAGGGAGAGGAGGGGGCGGCCTCGTCGGATCCGAGGAAGAGAGGGAGAGGAGGGGACGCCCAGAAGAGAGGGGAGAGGACGGGAGGGGCGCCCGACCAGGAAGGGGAGGGGCGCCATGGGCCGGGAAGAAAAGGGAGCTGGCGCCAAAAGTGCAAGCGACCCGATGAAGAAGGGGAGAGGGCGCTGG
Organism: Miscanthus lutarioriparius; assembly: GCA_904845875.1. Taxonomy (NCBI): domain Eukaryota; kingdom Viridiplantae; phylum Streptophyta; class Magnoliopsida; order Poales; family Poaceae; genus Miscanthus; species Miscanthus lutarioriparius. The sequence continues at coordinate 13,995,559 of CAJGYO010000002.1, forward strand.
GGGAGGGTGCGGAGGAAGGAGGGTGGGGCGTTGGGTGTGTTAACGAAGATTTTTTTTTGTTTGTCGGGTGTCCCAGATCTAGGCACTCGGCAAAGTATTTTTTTCATTTTTTTCTCATTCTTTTCCAGAAATTTTTTTTTTATTTCTTTGCCGAGTGTTCTAGATCTGAACACTCGACAAACTTTTTTTTTATTTTTTTTCTTCTCCTTCATTTCTAGAAAAAGATTTTATTTCTTTGCCGAGTGTTTTTTTACACTCGGCAAACCTTATCTTTGCCGAGTGTTTTTTTTACACTCGTCAAACCTTATCTTTGCCGAGTGTTTTTCCCCTCTTTGCCGAGTGTTTTTTTTACACTCGACAAAGAACTTGTTCGTCGAGTGCCCGAGGAAATACACTCGGCAAACATAAAAACACTCGGCAAATTTGATGATTTCGGTAGTGGAAAAAAACGGTTGTTTTATTGTCTTTCAGTAACGTGTTATTCCAAAGCCAAATAACAACCAGATTTCAGGCTCGTTGCCAAACGGGTGTTTCAAAGGCAAAAATTATCCAAAAAATGAACATGCAGAAAATATAAATGTAAGAAAACAAAAAAAAAGGTTGAACAAGGAAGAATACTTACAACTATTTGAAACTTAATATAATGTACACCAAAACTAACAAACTGAAAAGAAACCTGCCAATGAAATTAAAAAGCACAGTTTAGTGGAAAAAATACAGCAAAAAAGAAAAAATTTAAATACACTAAGAAAAAAAGGAAAATAATTCAATTGACTCCATATCAATCATTGACGACATGGGCAAAAACCATTAAAAACATATAGAACTAATATTTATTACAAACATAGTTCTAGATATGAAACTTGTTCAATTAATACAAACATAACTAGAGAATTCCATAAATAAACCCACAAACTTCAAAGCATTTCTTCAAAAAGAAGCCATACTACTCAAGAAAAGTTAAAAGGGAAAATCCGATGGCATATAGCACTCTGGTAAGAGTCTTCTTCTACTGGACGAACACTGATACTCAAAACGCGATAGAACGACATCCTTTCGCCTGCAACCTTAAATGATCTCCCAACCATCAGATTTGCATCCTCTTCTCCAGTCACCTTGACATACACAATGTCATTATTCGAATCGTAGGCAAACTTACACATAGAAAGATAATGACCACCACGATTCTGCTTCAACACACGAGCAACTAATTTCAACATATTATCACTGGTCAACCCTTTAGCAGCAATAAGCTGAGATTTGTCTCCAACAACTAAATCAAGATTGTCCAAAACAAACAAAGACACTACTTCAATTTCTAAAGTAAATGGTACTACAGCTTCAGGAGCAATTGTATTGTTTTGAGAAACAACCTAGGAAAATTTTAAAAAAAACCATAAACAAAAAAATGATTAAACAAAAAAACAATCAAACATATACAAAAATAAAAAACTCTTTGAAAATTAAGAGAAAAAGGTACCTTGATCCTTATTGAAATATCCATAAAAGCTCTGGAAGAGCCCGTCCTTTGCACAATACTTTTAATTGGATATACACTAATAACAATATCACCAACTGATATCCTCCACTTGCGAAGTTGAAAGGGAAGACGATCCAAATGAGCTAGAACAAAAACAATACCATCATGATCATCAACACAGAATTTGTTGTCATTCATAATCTGTCGGTGTTTCGTACAAGCACCGGCAAGTAAATTTATAGTAATGCGCGTTAGGCTCGGATGGTGCGCTAAAGGACACAAGATTTATACTGGTTCAGGCCGAAAGTCCCTACGTCCAGTTTGTTGCAGCTCGTGTTATTAGCACCGTGAACGGTTTGCAGTAAGGGGTACAAACGATCGAGAGAGGGACTGGTCCCAAGTCTCTGATGGAAGGGTTGAAGGGATGTCAAGAGGTTCGACACAACTTGACTGTGCGTATCTGAGAGTCGTCTCATTCGATCTTTTTTTCTTTTTCTCTATGGAGGAAGCGCATCCCCTTTTATAGATGAAGGGGCTGGCTTTACAAGGGTGAGGGCTTTAGGATGCGTACTCTACTTAGTCTTGTGGTTCACGTCTACCCGGCCTGGTCCTTCATTCTGATGAGTGCGAAGGAAGATAAACGCCTATAATACTCGCTCGATGTCCCCAGAGAATGTCGGGTTGGTTACTGTAATGCTACCCTCGCAGGTATGGGCCGCAGATGATGGTTTTGACTTTTGAGCCTCCCCACCTTGCTCCACGCGCTTCCGTTCCTATGAGTCTTCGCCGGAGGGACGCGGGGTCGGGTCTGAGTAGCGCCGTGGCTAAGGTCTTCGTCTTGGTGGACCGAGGGGTCGGGAAGCGGGCGCCCCCTTGGGTCCTACTGCGCAGTGACGGAATATCCGCTGCTCGTGGAGATAGCAAATCCTTTTCTCGGAGCGTAGTGGTTGTCGATATCTTCGCCGGGTTCCGTGTCCCAGAGTCAAGGTGGCGCCTACAACTCTGCTGTGGTGGAGAGCTCACACTGTGACACCTTTCAGTTTCACGGCGCTCGGAAGGGCCTAAAGTGCCTGTCCTGTCGTCCCCTTGGCAAGATTTCTTTTCCGCCAGGGTGCGGTGGTATGGCTCTTGGAGCCACGGCTGACTGAATGTCATGTCTTGCCCTGTCTCTATCATCTTGAAGGAACAGGAGAAGTGGTCGTAAGATGAATCCAATCTTTAGATATGGAGCAGAGTGAGGCTTGTTTCTTGTCACGGCCAAGCGAGACCAATCCCTATCTCCTGGGCGAGACCGACCGACCCTCCTCTCCTCCGGGTCAAGGCGAGGCGGAGTCTATCCTCACCCCTCGGCTCTGGGCGAGACCGAGCCCGCCCTAAAGGCGCCAGGCGAGACGGAGACTAGCCTCTGGCCCTCGGGCGAGACCGAGCCCACCCCAAAGGCGTCGAAGCGAGGTGGAACCAAGCTCCTATCATTCCCGTGAGGGGTGAAGCAACGCTCTTATGCGCCCCGTAAGTTTTTAACGTCTCGGTGGTTATTGGTTCCACCTTCCGGGTACCCGTATTAGGTCCCCGACAAGAGCCCTCGAGCCTCTAGGTGATTCGAGTAGAACCGCTGAGGGTGTTTTTTGATTTCGCCGAGGTTACTTTGTCGTAGGGTGCATGCGAAAGCACCTGATGGGTGTAGCCCCGAGCCCCCGGGTGATTTGAGTAGAGTCGCCCGGGGTTATATCGGGTCCTTCATGCGGGTAAGGTCAAGGACTTAATTGTTCGTCAACCGGACATTTTTCCGAATGGGTCGTGGTATCCCGCTCATTGAACTGATTCGGGCTGACCTAACGGGTGCTTCGTCCTTGATTTCGGATCGTCTCGTGGATCCTTTCTTAGTTGGGCCGCCAATGAGCTTCGGGCCCTAGGTGGGCCAAAGAGAAAAGCACAGCCTTTGTGGCTTATGCTTCCTGTGGGGTAGAGAGTCCGGATTCGCTCGGGAAGGCGATCCGTTCACCGAGATTTTTGGGGTGAGAGGATAAGGATCATGGGCGCGTGTCCCGCGACGTGACGCGTGGCGCGCGTGGCGTGCCTAGAGATCAAGGCGACGGTTGCCCTTCTCGCGTCTGTCGCCCCTATAAAACCACGGGTTCACCCCAAGGTTCCAGATTTCGCCCCCGCTTTATGCTTCTAAAACATCCGCCGCCAATCGTCCCCAGCCTCTCGCTACCAGCGATCGCCACCGCCGACCGGCTCAAGCTTCGTTCATGTTCCACCCGCCCGCCAAGCTCAAGCTGCGCCTTCCCCTCACCGCTTTAATGGAGTTGTGGGGCGATCAAGCATCACTCCCCCTGAGGGCCTCGGAGGGCCTCGTCCGTCGCAGCCCAGAGTGGTTGCTACTGGCGACGAGGGTGAGCCAGCGTCACCAAGGGTATGTCGCCTCTTTTGCCATCTTCCATGAGCGGGATTCAGGTACCCACAAGATAGATTCCTTTGGGGGTCATTGAATTACTATGAGGTAGAGCTGCAAAGATCTAACTCCCAATGGGATTCAAAGACATGGCAAGATTTGTTGCCCTCGTCGCGAGGGTTTCCGGGATCGATCCCCATTTTGATCTGTGGCGGTATTTCTTTACCATTAGTCCGTCAAAGAGGAAGATTGGGGGGAAAGACATGAACGCGCCGATGGGTTGTGCCAAGATTCATCTCGCGCCATACCCCGGTCAAAGGGTTACCCATACATGCGTCTGGCGACATCCAACAAGGGATGGCACTTGCAGTGGTTTTACGTTAGGGATGACGCGAGTGCCACCCTCACCAAGTACACCGGACGCCTTATTGTGGACGCCCGGAGTCGTGGGCTCAGCGCCCGCACCAAAGACAAGAAACACATCTCCGACCTTCTTTTTTCGCCTCCAAGCCACGAAGGGTCGGGTGTAAAGGGGACAGGATTATCGCGTGCCTACCACGCTAGGAGGGTGGCGCCTCGATGGCGCTGTGTGCTTCCCTCGCATCGGATGATGCCCGGATATCGCCGAGGGGACGGTGCTTGTTGACGAGGCGCCCTTTACTCGGAAGTGGCGCAACGCATCAAGGAGGTGACGGAGCCGACGAAGGATTCTGCGCAGTGGGTCCTCGACATTGTGTATCCGGTGCCCGGACACCCCCCAATGCGGCCGGAGCCTAGATTCTTTGAATTCGTAAGTTCTCCTCTCCCGTGCTCTTTTCTTTTTTCCTGGATCTCCATTTTTTAACACTTGCTTTATGACGTTGGGACCACCGAGGGTGCTTTGGTCTTTAAGGACAACCAGCCCATTGCCGAAGGACAAGGTCATGGCGGCGGCGAATCGACTCACGACCGAGCGGGACAAGAAAGCAAGGGAAGAGATGAAGAAGGCGAAAACGATCAAGCAGGAGGCACGGGATCGGGAGAGGACGTGAGCAGAGGAGACGACGACGACGATGATGATGATGATGATGACGACGACGAGGTAGCCGCCGCATGGATTGGGACGCCCCGGAGGACGAGGACATGCCGACGAGTGGCCTCCCATCCGTGGTAGGGCCCCTTCCTTTCCACGCGGAGGGAAGTAGATCGATGAGGTCGATGGGGCCGGCGAGTCCGCCGCCGCCAAGACGGCGCGCGTCGGGCCGAGGACCGTGGATGGGGGCGGACTGCCGCCGCCATTCTCGAGGCGACGATGGAGGGGGGAGCAGCCCGCAGCCGCACCCCGTGAGACGATGGAAGGGGACGGCTCCGGTGCCACGCCCGACGAGATGAACCCCCCTGCCCCGGAGCAGGGGGCAGGCATGAAACGGTCCCGCCCAGATGAGTCAGGGCAGGGATCTGGGGATCCATCCCCAAAACGCTTCCGCCGCCGAGGACGCCAACGTAAGCTGCTGATTCCTCTGCTTTTCATCCTTTTTCCAACTTTATTTTGACTTAATGGTTATTACCTTTGTGCAGTTCTCTTGCGACGGGTCACCCCTCGGGCCGGGCGCCCAAGAAGAGTCTCGCCTTCAAGCGGGACAGACGGCGTCGCCTGGAGTCACCCATGTTTCGGGCAGGAGTGGTGCCGACGTCGGGGCTGCGTTGGCCGACCCGACGGCGCCCATGGTGGCTCCCACGCCTGCGGAGGTTATCGAGCAAGCGGCCTCCTCCGTGGCGGTCGTGGAACAATGGCCGAGGGCCGATACCACCGTGGAGGTGGTCGTGACCGCGCCAAGCCAGATCACCGGCGGGCACAAGGCGGTGCTTGAGGACGCAGCAGCGATCCGTGCCACCAGGACCTGTGGGATCCACCCGTGGCGCCAAGCGGCCCAGACGGGGAGAGTCCACCGAGGGTCTCGAGAAGTGGGCGGTGGTGCCAAGACAGGTCGAGAGGGAGCCGCCACCGCCCCTTTGTCGGGAGGAAACCGCCTCCCTCAGGCTGGGGAGCCGCCGCCCCAATGGATGGCCGCCAGACCCGACGTCGGCTCTTTTCTCGCTTCGATGATCATTCCGAGAGCATGGAGCGGGAGGGTCTTGACATCGGGATCTCAAGCATGCTGAACGCCCTAGACCAGGCCAGAGGAGCCCTCCGTGAGGTCATTATCTCTGCCACTTAGGTATTTTCTGGGCTTTCTTCTTTCTTCAGATGTTTTTGTGTTTTCGCATTTCGATACAGCCTTCTTCCTCTTCAGTTCTTGTTGCTCGTAGTCGAATAAATCCCACCCTCTACGAGCGTATATGGAGGGATCGCCTCTCCGAGGAGGCCCGGCTGTGAGCAGACATGGCCGCACAGCTTGCTGCAGCCTAAGAGCGGGAGACCCAGGCGCGTCAGGACGCGGAGGAGGCCCACGGGATATTCGAGGACCTGGCGGCAAGGTCTAAGCTGGAGGGAGAGGAGATTGCCAGACTCCAAAAAAAGCGAGACGAGCTGCTGTGTAGAGAATGCCGCGGCTGATGAGAAGGCCATGAGGTCCTAAAGGAGCCGGAGATGGAGCGGGAACTCCGGGGGAGGCCGAGAGTAGGGCCACGCCCTCCAAAGCAGGAAGGTGGACGAGGATGTCGAGGTGGTCCGCTCTCTCCGGCTGAGCTTGGTGACACGGTGAACCAAGGTTGAGTGCCGAAAACCTCCCATCAAGCTAGAAAAAGAGGTCGCCTTATGCATGAAGGACCTTCAGGTTGAGAGCGACGAGCACGATCTTCTACAAAGCTACGGTCGGGGTGGTCCTTAATGCCCTCGAATGTGACGGAGCCGGTGGAGACCAGCCCGCCATGGCTTGTGTCGCAGGTATCACGGCTCGGGTGGGCCACCTTTGAGGAGAGTGCCTTCCACGCCGGGATTACCCAGGCCTTCACCGTCGCCCACGCTCATTATGGGAAGGAAATCAACCTGAAGGTGATGAGCGAAGGCTTCCCGTCCACCTACGAGGATGAAGAGCTGGAGAAAATGGAGAAGATGGTTGCTCCCCTTGCAAAAAACTCCGCGCATAATCTGAAAGAGATGGTTCTCCCTCCGCGGAAGTAATTAGTCGAACAATTTTGAGAATAACTTATATGTAATATGTGGACAAGTGTCAGTATTTCTTGGGTCTGGACGCTTTTCGTGATTTTGCGTCGTAATTTTGTTTTGTTTGATTTTTTACGATCTTACCAATCTGTTCCCCTGAATTATACCGCTGGTTATAATGCGAGGAGATTGTTCCAAAAGAAAGAAAGGAGGTAGACGTACCTTAACCAAACCCCCTCGAAGTAAGGTCCGACCCCTCGCATTTGCTTGGGCCTGAGGTTGCCGGAGATCGAACTGTGGTTTTGGTGATGTGGTTGACGAAGTCCATGGACGTTATCGTGATATTCCCCGCCCTGTCTTCCAACAGAAATCCCCAACTGGGGACTCTATGGGCTCGGCAAGGTGGGGCCTTCGAACCTGTGTCCCTGTATTGTTTGGCTCAAGCCCTCGAACCTTGTTAGGGTCTAATAGGGGTCGGCTGTTATTTGCGTGTCACCCCATCCTCGGTTTTCGCAATCAGAGGGGCTGAGTGAACGACACTTGCCTCGACGGCTCGAGTGTCGCGCTCAACGAGCTCACTAACGGGTACGTTCGTGTGGAATCCGGGTCCATCATTTGCTGATGTGGTCGGCAGGGCCCTCTGGTGGCACTCCACAACTTCTTAACCCGCCTCCCGGCAGATGCCTGAGTCGTTCGATAAGCTTAGGGGGCCCGATGGCCTCTCCTCGATGGAGATTCTGTGGGTTTGGCTCGAGGTTAGAATCGAACGAGAGAAGGTCGAGATGTCCCTGTTTGCTTCTGAGCAGGGTCAGGTAGGGCCGCTGGGGCTTGTCTCGGTTATCTCTCCCTGGCTCTGTTCGGCGTGAGGCGGCCTCGAGCCCTTTGCGAGCCGACCTTCGAACCTCGGCCTGTGGTCTCCTATATTGAATGAGGCGACAGCCATTTCATAGTGCGACACGAATCGTTGGGATGTTTTGCCTACGTATAATATAATTGAAACGAAGGGGGGGTCGGTAACGTTACCTTGGTGGCATGAGTGGCGAAAAAGCTCCTACCAGATGGGCTCGGGCCCTAACGTTTGTGACGAGGTTGGAATAACCTGCATAAGATTTGCTATTCTTTGTTTTCGTGTCTCGGTGGTGATCCGAGCCGCTTTGATTAACTTGGGTAACTCGACAGCTTCTCCTTTGGGGAGATTCTCAGAGGCGGACCCTTCGATCCCTTCTTTGAGAAGGCGACGCCGAGACTAGGGACGCAGGGGCGTTGAGTATGATTTTTCCGGTGAATGTAAACACCGTAGCTATCGGGCGTAGGGTTTGCTAGTTCGCCCAGCTTTTACTCAAAGCTTTGTGCCCGTATGCCGCACCCTTAGTTTCAAGCGTCTGCAGGGGTCGGAGTGAGGGGATGTCTAGACCGGTTGACATCCTCGGCATCCCCGAGCGATGTTCGTGTCCCCGCCGCTTGATGGGGCCTAGCTCGTGAAAGAATTTTAATGCATAAAGTAAGAAAGTCGAGATGCTTATCTTTCTTGGACGCTCGTTCGTCGTGGTCTTTTGGGCCGAACGGCCGCCCAGAGATCCGAAGGTCCTGTCTGCTGGGTCATCCGTGGTCCCGCATGGGAGGCGAAAAGTTGTTCCGCTATGTGGGCGCCTTTAATCGCCGTGTCTGGAGCGGGTCAAGAGCGGGCCATACCCAGCAAAGGCTTCGGGCTTGACCAAAGGGGACGCCTCGTCGACCGGGGTACGCCCCGTCGGCCCAAGGCAAGCGTCCCTCGATATCAATCAAGATTGATTCCGTATTTAAAGAGGGAAGGGAGAGGGTTTTTCGTCCAACCTTTTGCCTTTCCTTAGCTACCGCGGCTCTCCTCTTTAAATAGGGAGGGGGCGAGGAGTTTTCATCCCACCTCGCGTCTTCGCCTCCGAGCCGCTATCTCTCCTTCTTCTTCCTTTCCGCCGAACGCGTCTGCAGGCCGCGGCACTTCCCGTGAGGAGGAAGAGTAATGCTAGAGAGAGAGAAAACTCACAAATTTGCTCGCGAGTCCGGTGTGTGATGTTGAGCCGAGGTTATCCAACGTAGATGAGATGGTGCGTCTTGCCCTTGCTAAGGAGTCGCCGTTGTCGGCGGAGAAGAGGCGCCGGTGGGCGCCAGACATCGTCGATCGCGCTGTCCGTCTCATTGTGCTCCTCCTTTGGGGAGGCGCGCTTCGCTCATACGCCATTGTCGTGGTTATGGCTCGGGATAATGGCGTAGTCCCCGATGCCATGGCGGTGGCGTCATTGCCGAGGTTGCGGCCGACGACGATGGCGATAGTCCCCGGACGCCCGGGCGGAGGCGTCATAGATGGTGGCGCCCGAGGATCCAAATGAGGCGGCGGGATATCGGGATGCCGCCGATGAAGAGCGTGGCACGGCGACCGTAGTAGACGAGCTGGCCTGTATACGCCCGGCGCGTCGATGGAGAGCGTGCGCGCCGGCCGTAGTAGCACTCGTAGTAGAGCCGAGCGAGAGACGTAATGAAATAACCTTGTAGGGAAGCCCCGAGTAAATGTAATCCTCCTGAATTTATAAGTATATTGTTCCTTTTGTAATGAAATCGCTTTGTAAGTGATGAGTTTGTGCAAAAATGAACAAAATTACATCCTTTGCTTATGGCAAGCAATTTTTTTATCTTTCTCCTTCAGAGGAAAAATTTTGGCGCTTTTCCACCCTTCTCATGGTCTAAGTCATAAGAAACTAGGAACGTGGGCTAACTAATTTCGATTGAACTGGTGAGCAAAGAGGTTGCAAAACCCACCATGGGCGTGGTGTCTCGCAGCCCTACCAGCTTGTATTCGTAATCGGTCCCAAAATCTTAGCCCTTGGGACTTGTTTATGAGGTGAACGGAAAACTTAGAGAATGTTTGTAAGTATAACACGTGAGTTTTTTGCAAGCGCAATATTTATATCACATATGTCATATGCTATGAACACATGCCACCCCCCGAGTGAGATCTCACCCCTCGCCACTTGCGGGGGCTCTGGAAGTCACTAAGGGTCGGGTTTTGTTATGACAAAATCTTATAAGGAAAAGTGTAAGCTTATTTTAAGGATAGAAACGACGTAGTTGTTCGATGTTCCAGCGCTGGTGAAGACCTCGCCGCTGATGGTTTTCAACCGGTTGGCGCTGGGCGGGCGTACTTCCGCGACGACGAGGGCCCTTCCTGTGGCGGGGAGAATTTGTGGCGGTCCTTGTTGCTCGCACAAGACGGAGGACGAGGTCTCCGACGTTGAAGGCTCGACCCGCACCCCATTGGTCGTGGGTACCGCTCAGCTTTCTTCGGGTACTTAGCCGAACGGAGGAGGGCGATGTCGTCGGGCTTCATCTAGCTGATCCATGGCGCCTTGGTGAGATGCTTCGCCCCTTTTCGTCAGATGCTCTCGATTCTTGGTGCTCCGTAGTCGAGGTCCGCTGGGAGAATAGCCTCGGAACCATAGACCATGAAGAAAGGTGTGTAGCCAGGGGTCTTCCGCTAGGAGTTGTCCTTAGGCTCCAGAGCACGGCTAGGAGCTCAAATAGAAGCCATGGCGCCGAATTTGTTCAATCGGTTGAAAATTCTGGGTTTGAGGCCTTGAAGAAGCATGCCGCTTATGCGCTCGACCTGCCTGCTCGTCTGGGGTGTGCGACGCTACCCAATGATCCCGATGTGTTGTTCATCACAAAATCGAACGAATTTCCTACCGTGAACTGCGTGTTGTCCGTAATGATGGAGTTCGGTACTCCAAAGCGATGGACGATGTCGAGGAAGAACAAAGACGGCTTGCTCGGATTTGATCGTGGATATTGGTTGAGCTTCAATCCATTTTGTAAACTTGTCTATGGTGACAAGCAGGTGGGTAAAGCCCCTGGCGCTTTTTTTTGAGTGGCCCAACCAGTGTCGAGCCCCTAGACCGCGAAAGGGCCACGGATAGGGATCATCTAGAGAGCTCGGGCCGGAGGTGTGTTTGCCGAAGCGTAGTATCGCACCCTTCGCAGTGCGCATAATTTGCTCGGCATCGCCATCTCGGTGGGCCAATAGAAACCTTGTCGGAATGCGCTTCCAACCAAGGTTCTTGGTGCGGCATGATGACCGCATACTCCACCGTGGATGTCGCCAACAGGAGTTTTCCCCTGCTCGTCGTGGATACAGAGTTGCGTAATTCGATGTGACTTCATTTGTAGAGTTCGCCTCTATAAGAACGGCGACTTGGCGCTGTCGTGCGCGAGCCGTCGCTTCCGCCTTGTCGGTCGGTAGTAGTACGTCGTGGAGAGATAGTCGAGGTAAAGTGTTCTCCAAATATCGGGAGGATCGGACTCCACCGCTGGGGTCTTCTTTAAGCTCCATGACCTCGGGGTCGGGCGGAGAAGTTAGCGGATCGGCCCCGGGGTCGGACTAGAAGGGCCATCATCGGCTTGTTCCGACCTCGCGAGAAGCGCATCGAGGGTTTGTGTTGATCACCGCAAAGACGCCTATTGGGACCGGGCTCTCGGTACCGATGTCGCTTTTGAAGCGTGTCGGCCGCTTTGTTGAGGCGCTGGGGATGTGATTGAGTTCGAGGTCGTCGAATTTGTCCTCCAGACGTCGGACCTCTTGACAAGACGCCTCCATCTTGGTGTTGTGGCAAAGATGACTCTTTCATGACCTCGTTGATGACCACCGAAGAGTCGCCCCCGACGCCGAGGCGCCGGATGCCCAAATTCGATGGCGATTCGTGAGGCCATTGATGAGTGCTTCATATTCTCGCAGATTGTTTGATGAGGGAAATGAAGCCAACCATGTACCTCATGTGGACCCCGAGGGGGATACAAAGACTAGTCCCGCTCCGGTGCCTTTCTTCATCATCCGATCCGTCAAGTACATTATCCAAGACTTTGATCGACGGTCATTGGTGGCATCTCGACCTCGGTCCACTCATGCGATGAAGTCAACTAGTGCCTAAGATTTGATCGCCGCTCGGGGACATAAGAAATGCCCCGATCCATCACTCGAGTGCCCACTTTGCGGTTCTTCCCGTAGCATCATGGCTACGAACGACCTCGCCGAGGGGGAACGACGTCACCACTGTCACGGGGTGTGACTCGAAGTAGTGGCATAGCTTCCTTTTGGTGATGAGGATGGTGTAGAGGAGTTTCTAGATCTAGAAGTAGCAGGTTTTGGAGTCGGATAACACCTCGCTGATGAAATAAACAGGGCGCTGCACCTTGAAGGCATGCCCCTCTTCCTCTCGCTCTACTATTAAGGCAGAGCTGATCACCTGGGTGGTGGCCGATATATAGAGCAGGAGGGATTCCCGGTCGTACGGAGGAACTAGGACCGGAGGTTTAGTCAAAAATTGTTTAACCAAGTCAAGTGCTTTTTGAGCCTCGGTTGTCCACTCGAAGTGGTCAGATTTCTTCAGGAGTCGATAAAGGGGGAGTCCTCGTTCGCCGAGGCATGAAATAAATCAGCTGAGAGCGGCAAGGCACCCTGTGATCTGCTGAACCCCCTTTATGTTTTGAATCGGGCCCATCCTTGTGATGGCCGATATTTTCTCTCGGGTTGGCTTCGATGCCACGCCAGAGACGATAAAGCCGAGAAGCATGCCCCTCGGGACCCCGAAACACATTTTTCGGGATTGAGTTTGATGCCGCTTTGCCCGAGTTTCGCAAAGGTTCGCTCAAGGTCGGTGACAAGGTGGTCACCGCTTGGATTTGACTACGATGTCGTCGACATAGGCCTCAACGGTTCGCCTGATGAGGTCTCCGGCAATTAAGCATGCAAATACGTTGGTACGCTGCCCTCGCATTCTTCGCACCAATGGCATTGAAGTGTAGCAAAATGATCCGAAGGGCGGATAAAAGATGTCACGAGCTGGTCGGATTCTTTCATCGCGATTTGATGGTAGCCGAGTATGCGCTAAGGAAGCGAGAGGGTTTCGCACCGAGGTGGAATCGACTATTTGGTCTATTCGTGGCAAAGGAAACGGATCCTTTGGGCACGCTTTGTTGAGGCCGGTATAATCGACACATTCTCCATTTCCCGCTTTTTTTTCGGACAAGAACAGATTTGCTAACCACTGGGGTGGTATACTTCCTTAATGAATCATGTGGCCAGTAGTTTGGCTATCTCCTCACCAATGGCCCTACGTTTCTCCTCGTCGAAGCGGCGCAGGCATTGTTTCACTAGCTTGGAGCCCGAGAGGATTTGGAGAGTATGCTCGGCGACCTCCCTCGGGATGCCGGGCATATCCGAGGGTTTCCACGCAAAGATGTCTTTGTTGGCGCGAAGGAAGTCGACGAGCGCGCTTTCCTACTTGGAGGAGAGCGCGGTCCCGATATTTGGACTTTTTTGCCCTTGAGCCGCTGGGATCCAAGAGGACCTCCTCGAGCCTTCTCGCCGATTCAAACGACCCGGCTGATTTCTTTTATGTCGGTGCCTCTTCGATGACCTTCTCCCCGAGGGTGGCGAGCTCTTCTGGAGGCGATGATCATGGATGCGTGTCCGCAGATTCGACCTCGATTCGTAAGCGCTACCGGAAAGAGGTGCCGATGGTGATGACCCCGTGCCGGGGCCCGGCATTTTCAAATTTTGTGTATGTATAATTGGGGACGGCCATGAACTTTGCGTAACATGGACGCCCCAGATGGCGTGAAAGTCCCCGAACCCCACTACATCGAAGGTGAGGATCTCGGTCCGTAATTGGACCGATCCCCAAAAGTGACGGGCAGGTCGATCCGCCCAAAGGTACGGCTTGCCTACCACTGTGCACGACACCATGGAATGGTGCTCGGATGGGATGCGAGTTTGTTCGGTCGACGCCCATTTCGTCGAAGCGCTTTACGTACATGATGTTGAGGCCGCCGCCCCATCCATCAAGATTTTGGTGAGCCGCTTTGGACCAACGATCGATCGACGACAAGCGTGTACCTTCCCGGTGTGGGACGGCATCCGGATGGTCGGTCCGGTCGAAGGTGATGGCGGATTCCACCACCGGAGGAAGGTCAAGGGCGTGGCCGGTCCGGCGTATAGACCTCGCGACGGGCGACCTTCCGGTGGCGCTGAGTCGAGGGCCGTTGATCCTCCTCAAGATCATAAGGGTGCCGGTCGGCGCTTGGGAAGGCGCCGTCTTTCTCCTCTCGTCCTCTGGGCGGGAACAGTTTCCTTCCCCGCTCCCCTTTGTTAAGTCCCCGCCAAGTATTTACGCATGAGGCCGCACTCCTTATATAGATGCTTGGCCGGAAGGCGTGGTTTGGGCATGGCCCCTCGAGCATTTTCTCGGTGGTTCGGAGTGCCTTCCGTAGGCTTCCTGCCACCTTTTGATGGCCGGCCGTGGATACGAAGCGGGTTGTCGCGTCGTTGCTTCTTATTTTTTCTCTTGGCGGACGGCCGGAGGTGCCTTCGTTGGCGGCCTCGTCCCGCCGCTTTGTTGCCGTTGGTGCGGTCGAAGATGGCTCCACCGCTTCTCTCTCGAGGCGTGATCGGTGGCGATGTCCAGAGTTCCTTGGTAGTCCGCGGGCCCCTCGCATCCCAGCTTGTGGACGTGGATTCACAGTCATCTCGGACGAAAGGCTCCTATCACGCCGGCATCGGCCGACGTTCGGGAGCTCGTTACCTTGCCGAGAGAAGCGCCAATGTACCCGCAAATGGTTTCATTGGCCTTCCGCGGTAGTTTTGAGGTCCCATGGGTTTCTGTATGCTTGTACGCGTCTCGAAGTTACCCACGAAGATCTCCACGATCTACCCAACTCAATAGCATTGACGGTAGGTGCTCCAGCCATGCTCGCTACCGAATCGGCCAAGAACAATGAGAGATTGCGAATAATGAAGTTGTCATCACTGCACCACCGGCCCGACATGCAAGCCGATAGTCTTCGAGCCAAAGCCCGGAATTTGTTTCGCCAGAATATTTAGGGATGTTGGTAGGCGGTCGATACCTTAGGGGGAACGCAGCGCTGAGGATATGTCGGGCGAAGGCCTAAGGGCCCTAGCAGTGTCGGGCTCGGCCGGTCCTTGTTGCCGCCGTAGCGCCACCACGTCGGGGATGATAGCCGCGCGTGTCGCTTTCTTCATCGTCGCCGCTGCGGCGCGTCTCCGGCGTGCTGATGATGTGCGTCACGCCGCGCCCATGGCCGAGGCGTTGATGTACCGGGACGATGGATTGCTGCCCGCCGGCTGGCGGTGTTTGGCGTATGGATGCGTCCTTGGTGGGACGCACCGAGGGCGCTACCGGCCGGTGTCTTTGGGTTCGCGTCGTCGAGACAACGAACTTTTTTCGCCGCAACTGCCGCCAGCGTGCGCTCAAGCAACGTCGCGAATCTCCCCGTGGACCGGCGATCTTCGACCATCGCGGCCTTCGAGAGGCCATGCGCAAGAAGGCGATTCTTGCCGCCGCGATGTTCGCCGGCTTTCGGGCAAAGTGAGGAAGGGCCCCATCGCTCGGTGAGGATCCTCCGATGTACGGTCACGGGCTGCCATGCGCGCGCTGCTCTTCGCCTTTGTGGCGCTCAATCTCGTGATTGATGTCCGTAGTACTCCCGGACGAGCCCTTGCCCGCCTCATCGATCTCCCGCACGACGGGCTTCTTCACCGCTCCATCCTTAGGCGAGATGGGGCTGTCGCCTCTTCCCGAGATCTGCCGTGGGTTGTTTGTAGGGTGACCTCTTCCCCGGAGGCGCTTTCGACGTGACCTTCGGGGTCTCGGCCATGAAGCACTCCCGGAAGGGTGGTGACTCTCCCTACTAGAATCTGAGCTAGAGAACGATCCTGGCTCCTCGTTGAGGAGCCCGTAGAGGGTCTCCGTATCATGTTCAATTGCCCCCACGAACTCGATGTTCGTGGGTGACTGAACCATCCGTAGCGCTAGAAGGTGGCTAGTGGTTGCCGCAGCGTTGTGGAGACCGAACGGAAACGCTGCCGGGCGCTCAGACGGACCTTCCGGACATAGGGTGACGCTAGCGAGACCTCCCTTGGTGACCGGACTCCTGGGAGTTGCCCGGCTGGCCCTCAAGCCTAAGACGGCCGAGGTTGATAGAAGGAAGAGATGGGGCGGCGAGTGAGTCGGCGCCAACTCTCCTTCTAGTGTGATGATGAAATCTAGGTCGCCAAACGCACGCAGCGCCCGGGACCCGTGTGATTGCGTGGGTGGCCATCCGAGGCTCGATTTGGAACGCCATAAGCCCCCTACCGGCGCGCCAACCGCCGGTGTTTCGTATAAGCACCGCAAATAAATTTATAGTAATGCGCGTTAGGCTCGGATGGTGCGCTAAAGGACACAAGATTTATACTCGTTCGGGCCGAAAAGTCCCTACGCCCGCTTTGTTGTCGCTGTGTTATTAGCACCGTGAACGGTTTGCATTAAGGGGTACAAATGATCGAGAGAGGGACCGGTCCCAAGTCTCCGATGGAAGGGTTGAAGGGATGTCAAGAGGTTCGATACAACTTGACTGCATGATCCGAGAGTCGCCTCGCTCGATCTTTTTTTCCTTTCTCTATGGAGGAAGCGCATCCCCTTTATATAGATGAAGGGCCGGGCTTTACAAGGGTGAGGGCTTTAGGATGCGTACTCTACTTAGTCTTGTGGTTCACGCTCACCCGGCTGGTCCTTCATTCCGATGAGTGCGAAGGAAGATAAGCGCCTACAATACTATCGATGTCCCTCAGAGAATGTCGTTGGTTACGTAATGCTACCTCCTGCTGCAGTATGGGCCACAAGATGTTGGTTTTGACTTTTGAGCCTCCTCACCTTGCTCCGCATGCCTTCGGGTTCCTATGAGTCTTCGCCGGAGGGACGCTGGGGTCGGGTCTGGAGTAGCGCCGCGGCTAAGGTCTTCTGTCTTGGTGGACTGAGGGGTCGGGAAGCGGGCGCCGCCCCTTGGGTCCTACCGCATGGTGACAGAATATCCGCTGCTCGTGGAGATAGCAAATCCTTTTCTCGGAGCGTAGTGGTTGTCGATATCTTCGCTTGGTTCCGTGTCCCAGTGAGTCAAGGCGGCGCCTACAACTCTGAGTGGTGGAGAGCTCGCACTGTGACACCTTTTCGGCTCTCATGGCACCTCGGAAGGGCCTAAAGCGCCTGTCCCCTGTCATCCCCCTGGTAGTACTTTTCCTGCCATGGTGCAGGGTATGGCTCTTAGAGCCACGGTTGACATGAACGTCATGTCTTGCCCTGTCTCTATCATCTTGATGGAACAGGGAGAAGTGGTCAAGTAAGATGAATCCAATCTTTAGATATGGAGCAGAGTGAGGCTTGTTTCTTGCCATCGGGCGAAGCGGAGACCAATCCCTATCTCCTGGGTGAGACCGACCCTGCTCCTCCGGGGTCGGGTGAGGCGGAGTCTATCCCTCAGCCCTCGGGTGAGACCGAGCCCGCCCTAAAGGCGTCGGGCGAGACAGAGACTAGCCCTAGGCCCTCGGGCGAGACCGAGCCCACCCCAAAGGCGTCGGGCGAGGTGGAACCAAGCTCCTGTCATTCCCGTGAGGGGTGAAGCAACGCTCTTATGCGTCCAGAAGTTTTTAACGTACGGTGGTTATTGGTTCCACCTTCTGGGGTACCCCGGTATTAGGTCCCCGACATAATCGTTCGCATTGTTATCGGCTTGCGCTCAATATATTTCAAAGCACAAGCAACAATGGACACATGATCAGCGGTTGGACTACTCAACCAAACAGCCATCAGACGAGACTGCTCACCAACAGTCAAACCCAAGGACCTCCATGACATAATAAAAAACAACCCTGTTCTCAAAGATACATGTTGCCATCTAAAAAAATGAAATTAAATATGGCTGAACCTGAACGTATAACCTCAACAAGACTAAAACTGATACAATGGCCAACTGAATAACTGAACAACAAAAAGATAAAAAAGGAAACTATAAGCGCAACCACCACTGCTACATGGACATGACCTAATAAACCTAATCATAGCAGAAAAATATGGCCCATTGAGCCGAACAGAGAAGAAACCTCCTAGTCGGCTACTCCTAGTCCTCGCCATGGACATGGACTGTAACACCCCAGGTGTTACAAGCTTGCTTAGCACCGAGATTGATGCCCGAGAGAAATTAACAAAACAAGTTCTTGAGTTTTAAAAATTTAAAACACACGTGAAATGATAAACAAACCCTCTACGACTCCCTTTTATGGTTGAGAGAAATCAAATAAATATGTAAGTTAATTTACTCAGTGCGTAAATGTGCTAATGAAAATCCTAACAAGAAGAATAAAATCAGTAGTTTTAATTGTTTGGTACGAAAAATAATTTCTATAAACAAAAATAAAATATAACTTGTGTATAGTACTTAAGTAAAGATGATAAGCAAGTGGTGTAGTTGAAAATGCAACCTTAATTTTTGAAAACAAATGTTGTTAACTAGTGTTCTTGAGAGCTTAAAAATCGAATCTGAAACTAAAAATCAGCCTTTTCGTTGAATTGGCAAGAATTTGAATTTATGTTTAAAATGTCATTTTTGGTGAATTATATTGAGCAAAATAGTTAAATAGTGCTTAAGTATTTTGTTCCTATGTTTTAGTGTAAAGTATGGGCTATCGCATGTAGCAATTCTTGGTTGAAGTTAATAAGGTACAAACCTCTTAAAAATTATGGCAACAAGTGTTCCTGGATGTTAAGTCCAATTGAACCATTATCTTTTCTAAGTCGGAAAAGAGTGTTGGACAATGCTATTTTGGCATTTGAGTTCTAACTAAAATACTTAAACACTAGTTTCATGATTTGGTGTTGTTGGTTGCCTCTAAGTGAGCACTTGATCAGGGTGTAGGTCGAAGTGATGATGAATGTCACTTTGCTCGTTTTAAATTGGCTCGAACCTCCTTAGAATGCGTTGTGTCCACGCTGTTAGTGCTCCATTCATTGGCCAGCACTTAGCATGATGAACCCACGTCGGCACCTCTCTATCTCCCTCGCTAGTCACCCTCCGACCGTGCTTGTTGCCTGGATACAAAGCCCATAGGGTCTACCAGAGTCTTGAGCTTTTGTTTTAATCTCAACCGAGCTCTAATCGGTTGATTTTTACGCTTTAAGATCTATGCATGACATCGCCTCGGGCTGGCTGGCCGGGTGTGCGAGGTCACCGCACTCGGGGTGCGACGTCGTGTGTTGGTGCACCCATCGCCGCACGCGCGCACCACATCGCACGTGGCCTTGCCGGTGGTCATCTCGTCGCCGCCCCGTGCTACGCGACGGGCTGAGCCAGCCACGACCACCGTTGTCGAGCCAGCCGAGGATGTGGCCATCATTGCCATGCTCGCGTGGCAATTGCCCTTCCCTGCGATTCACCTACTACGGGTCCGTGTCGCCGCTTGTCGCGTCTAGGTCAACCGACCCCAGCTACAGGGTGACGGTGACGCCTCCCTGCTTCGCCCTGTCCCGCTAGCCGATGCCGGCGAGCTGCTCGGGCCCGGCTACTGCATTCAAGTGCTTCGCGCGTTGGCACCCTTCTTAGCTCCGTCTAAGCACTAACCGACACGCCTCCTGCCCTCGCTCGTGCGGCCATGTCTCCGAGTTGTCGTACCCTATCGGGTCGTGACTAGGTCACCTTTGCTGGGGCCGCGTCGCGTGATGTAGCAGTGGCGATGCGCTGCCCTCGCCCCTTCATAATCACCAACTCAAGCCCTCCCAGCCCAATTCATTATACCAGTGAGTAATATGGAGAGTTACCTAGATGCCCCACTCTCGTCGGGTCCAGCAATGGTCTAGCCATGGCCAATTTTAGGTTTTGCTCGCCGCCGGCCATGAGCGCCGCCGCAGTATGTGGATTAGGGGTAAGGCATGTTGGAACGGTAACAGTTCAATTGCTCGTAACCCTGAGTTTGCCTTGACTTCCTCCATCCAGTGCTCGCGCTATTTTGCCCAAGTTGCTCATCGTCGGTGGGGTGACGCGCCGGTGTCCATCACAGAGCTCCGCTGCCCCGCTCGGTCGTATGTGGCTAGCCCTGTTCGGACCGCCTCTAACTGAACCATCACCACAGGCAAGCTTGCTATAAGCTGCTCATCCTCACTCGCTCACGCGTTAGTCCTCTGGTGGCTCTAGCTTGTCAGAACTGGCACGCCATCATCGCGGATAGCCGCTCGCCGCTGCAACTCGTGCCAGTGCGTCTCTAAGCCCCTAACTGCCACCCATCCTCTCATGTTTAGCCGTAGATGGTAGTCGGACTCTTACTTTCATCGTAGTGAGTCTGGTTTGCCCGGCGTAATCGCATTAGGCCGTCGGTCGCCACGCCGGCGCGCGTGGGGATCCTAGGGATCTCCCCGTAGTAAAGGTGAAAACATCCGAGGGTTTGGCTGCAAGGTTACTGATGGTAGAAATAATGCGCATAGTAGTCATATTAATCTCTGAAAGACACCGCCGCGCGTGGGCCTCCCGGCCTTGGGCCATGTTGGGCCATCGCGACCTGCGTGAGGCCGCGCCCGCGCTGGGCTGCCGGGCCAAAATTGGTTGCGGCCAGCCCTTTTCCTTTTTCTAAGCATTTTCTAATTTAGTTGCAAAGGCAAACTTGTAAATGCAGTATAAATTTGTAAACTTGGCCAAAAATTATAAAACTAATTTTGTTAGGTTCCTAAAATCATGATCTATCTGTTAGTATATTTTGTTCACATAGTTTTATAATATTTTTAGGAGTTATCTAATTAATTTAAGATACTTAATATTATAAGATATAAACCTATAGGAATTGTTGTGATAAATAGGTTATAGTGTTGGCTCTGAAACTTTCACAGTAAATTTCTAACATTATTAGGTGCTCACTGTAATTTTTATAGCTCTATAAGAATTAGTTTCTAAGGTAGCTAAATGAGCCCTAGCACGAATATATGTATTTAATCAACAAAATGCCAAAACACCTTAGGGTTGTAAAACTAAAATATTTTTTTGGAAACGAAGCCTTACTTGACAACGCGGATACGTAGCCTAGTGCGTTAGTCATTAGAGCTAGCCCGTTAGCTTGCAAAGCGTAATAGTATTTTTAGGGTGTGGTTGCCATTTGTTAATTACGTTTTCTGCGCTACATCTGTGAATATGATAATTGGAAAACGATGGATCTGGAGTCGATCGAAGTAGCAGGAGGATGGTGCCTTGGTGATCGTGTCGTCATAGTAGAATGCAAATCCTTGGTTATATCTTGCCCAGGCAAGCTCCGGTGCATAACCCATATTATTCTGCACTTTATCTTATACTTGTGCATTAAGTTTGAAGGAGTTGAATGAAATCCACTTCCATATATATATATCCTTATCCTATGAGTCCTACTAGTATGTCAGGATCGTATAGATTGCTATGCTAAAGGATTCCGGTAGAAGTCGAGTGATTACATGTCACTCACGAGAGATAGAAAAGACATTATTGTTCTTATTATCATATAACTATCACATAGAATATATATAGATGGTAATTAGAGACCGGACGAGACTGTGCTTTGGATTTGGATTTGGATTTGGACTTGGTTAGACAACCGAGCGAGGCTCCGGTTGCATTTGTCCTGCCTATGTCGATTGAGGACCGTCCATTGCTGTGGATGGTAGCCAGGTCACAGACTTATTATCATGAGCACACACTTGCTTATGGTAGCTGGAAGGCTCGTTACGCTCTTATCGTGGGTTCCGGCTCATTCTAGACCGGCGAGAAAGGTGGAGGTCTAAGCACCATGTTGAGACCGGGGCCCAAGTTTGGGGGCTTGGAGTCCAAGTTTGGACGGGGACCTGGACCCCTTGACAGGAGTGAAACGGGTTGGTCTTATTTATGCCTGGTGTACAAGCGAGGCGTGTGTTTTGGGGTACCCAGCTGGGATACATTGATTCACGAATCGCCGTTTCTGTGAAACGGTGCCGACTTGGCTATGGTCTAGCACCATAGTAAGAATTGGAATATGAAAGATGATAAAATAGTTCTGATTGCTCACCACCTGCTTGAAAGTAGCATAGGTGCTTACATAGAATTGATAGTTAATGGACTAATGATGACTATTAATAAAATTTAATATAAGGACGCACGTTTAGTGATGCTTCCGCAGATGCAATAACCCACAAGCCAAATAGGCCTTGCATATCCTTAGAGTCTTTTATTTTTCTCCTGTCGGGTAAGTCTTGCTGAGTACAATCGAGTACTCATGGTTTTATTTCCCCTGTTGCAGGTGACCGATGGATGGTAGATGACTTTTTTGTGTGGTAACCTCCAGATGGGCTCAGAGATGATTTCTTTCGCGCTACGACCATAGTGTTTATTTATAACCCTTACTAAAAGTTTTAGAAGAAAAATTTTATGATTCACCATTAATCTTTATTTCCGCTGTAATTCTGATCATATGTTGTTCTCCGCTGCAAGATAAAAATGTAAACCAAAAATATATAAACTCTTTTACATGTAAAATTGTCTTAATTCCGCTATTGCATTCAACTTGTTTAAGTAATCTAACGTTGTAATAAAGTGATAAAAGAAATAGTTAAGAATGTTGTAAACTTTATTCTCTCATTTATGATCCTGATGAAAAAATGTGGATTTTTAAGTTTTTCTTGGGGTGTGCTCGACGGAACAGCATGATTTAGTGCACTCTCTTGGATACTTAGTGTCTAATTGAAGACAAGTACTCTTGGGAGAGCATTAGATTAGGCGGTTATGCCACATGGACCATCCTAGAGCTAGAGCTACAGGCCTAGAGCTCGCTAGGTTATCCAAAAAGAGAGGCAAAACAAAAACGAGGCCTGGCCTGGGGGATCAATCTAACAACAGGGACACTTACATAATAACATCTCCAAAGCCACCATTTTTTAGCTAATTTACAACGTATAACCTGAACAAGAATAAAAATGAAAACTGCAAATACATAAAACTGAAAACTAAACATAAAAGAAATACTGAAAATAAAACTGACAACCGAACAAACTAAAACTGAACAAAATGGACTAAAAACTAAAATAAGAATAACAACTCAACAAACTAAATCTGAACAAAAAAGACTAAAAATACTAACAATACATATGTAGATGCAGTCACTAGGTTTCATCAGCTACATGCAATACATATATAGATGGATACATATATAGAAAACAAAACAATTCCATGAGCGCAACCATCAAATCACACAAGACAAGACAGGTACGCATGATGCGCCTCTTATTACAAACATCTGGTCTGATCCCTCTCGAACAGGCTAGGCTAAGGTGTGAGATTGATGACAGCCAGACACACACAGACACATGGAAAAAATAGCTAATTTAGTGCGGCCACGTGCATGCACAAGACAGCTAATTTAGTGCAAGGCTCTAGGATTTAGTGCGGCCTCAGCTAATGAAATCTAAGCAAAATGATTCACCCGAAGATATTAGCCATAGCGCCATCCTCGTTACAAAAAGATATCTGAATTTTTAAGAGCTCTAAAAATTATTTAATGCATGCAACATGCAAAACTGAAACCCCAAAAACTTGGTGACTCAAACTGTTTCTTAACTATGTGTCAGTTTAAGGAGTCAATTAAACATTAACTAAATATAAAAATTAACAATGTCAAACTCAACATATCTGCTTAATACTGAAATTACTGCTGAACAAATTTACTGCAACTTACTACTTGGATACTTGAACCACAATGGGTTCAGTTACTTTACTTGAAACTATAATACTGGAAAAAAGACCTTTCAAAAAGCAGGCCTAGGGATCAATCTGACAACAGGGACACTTACATAATAACATCTCCAAAGCCACCATTTTTTGGCTAATTTAAAACCTATAACCTGAACAAGACTAAAATTGAAAAATACAAATAAAAAAAACTAAAAACTAAACATAAAAGAATGACTGAAAATGAAACTGACAACTGAACAAACTAAAACTAAACAAAAATGAACTCAAAAAACTGAAACTAAACAAAAATGGCTGAAAACTAAGTATAAAAGAATTACTGAAAGACAACTGAACAAAATAAAATGAACAAAAATGCGCACACACACGCGTTTACTGAAACATGACAATCTTCAGGAAGCAAAACAATAAAAAAACTGCATGCCATTTGCAGTTTTCATATCTCAACACATGCAAACAATAATAGAACGTTAGCTAACACACAAAAAAACAAAAAAACATATAATAACTAAAATTAGGAACATGAATCAGGGACATGAATCTAGATCTGAATCAGAGACATACCTTCCTTCCAAACCCTTTAGATGATATCCAAGAGAGAGGTATGCATATCTTCTCACCATTCCAACACTCTCCACCTAGAGCTAGTTGTTGCAGTAATCCATCATGTGAATCATCATGAAATAGTTCCTCATCCCACACCACCTGGCTAATGACAAGCTCGACACTTGGTGTGTTCTCGTCACCACTCATGTGCTCTCAAGAATGAGCTCATTGCTGTAGTAACCCACCGTATGTGTTGATCTGAGATGACATGTCATCATCCCATATGACTTCTGTTGGATGCGTTGCAGCAAGTTCTTCAGAGGAAGCAATACGAGGCATCCCCGATGACATTAGCAGATGTTTTGAGTGTGATGCTTCCACTTCCTTGAGAGGTATTTCCTCAAAACATTTGATCTATAACCATTACTCCAAGCTCTAGATGTGCTAATGAGTAATCAACATCAATGAGACTAGTGTTACTGACCTGCACAACAACCAAATTGATCTCTTCACACCGTATCAACGTTGACATGGTATGTGCTACAGACAACTCTTGATTAATTCATGTTGTGTTGTTGTCCCAAAGAGGCATATCATCGAACATTTTGCAGGCAACTGCCTCAGGCATCGCCACAGCAACAGAAACGTCACGAGCAAGAAAAAACCTGGTCTATATCCTTGGATTGGATAGTGGACCAATGTGCTGAACCGAAGGCTTCGGAGGTGTCGTGATGCTCACACTGCAAATCCAACCAATGGGGAGAAGGAATTACAGGAAATCGGAGTCGCCCAGTGTGGAATCGACCCAATCTCGACCAACCTAATCCATTTATCGGCTGAGATCGACGGAATAGCTACAAGCACACGTACCTGACGAAATCGAAGAAGAGAAATAGGTCTATCGCCACCAAACGCCGCCAATATACACCGCCGCCGTGCACCCCCAAAAGCAGACGAAAAACTTGGGTAGAAGGGAACCCGCCGACTGGAGAAGTCGTCGCGTCTCCGGCAGCCAACCCGAGCTGGATCGATGGAGCCGCTGCATCGAATCGGGGAGATCCGCCGCCGCCGCACCAGTTCGTGCCGCCACTGGTCCGGATGAAGAAGAGCTGATAACTAGCGTCGGAGCAGGAGCAGACGCTACCCACTACCCCCACGTCGAGGAAGGCCAACATGTCACAGAAACATACACACCCGCACGCCACAAAACAGATCAGACACTTCACAACATCACACGGCACAGATCGAACGGACGAAAAAAATGGTTACTGAATGACATCGAAATAACCAGGCAACATATAGCATTCCTGAAAATATATATCTGCCTTGTGCGGCGAGCTTACATACTTTTTACGCTAGCGTGATAGATAATTTATGTTTCGGTACTGTGTGTTGCTCAGCACCTCGATCGGAAGCGATGGCTGCTGTCGCCCCTTAAAATTATTGTACTTGTGCCTTAGCCACGTCAGCTAGCTCATAGCAATCCATCTCAACATCTTTCTTATGTCAAGGAGAGAAGATAAAAAACACAAAAGACTATTTCTTATCTCAACACCTGTCTCGCTCAGAAAATGAGGTAGTTTGTAGGGCTGCTCATAAAGAATAAAGAAAATTCCTTATTTGACACTGAAAAAACTTGTTGTTCCCAATTTAACCCCCAAAGTTGAAATGTTCCTTATCTGACCTCGGCTGAAATTTACGTTCCTAGAATGGCACTACTGTCAGAATGGTCATGTAACGGTGTTAACTGAGACGCAAAAAGATGATTTTGCCCCTCCTTCAGCTTTTTAGTCTGGACACCTTCTCTCTTGTACAGGAATTATTGTTGGCCGGCACGGAGGTGTTTTAACGCCATCTCTTTTTTTTAATTTAACATGGTTGCTGTTCCTGGAGTACAAAAATGATTTGGTGTTTTTTTGACAATTTTTGCAGCATTTTTTAGGCCATTTGTGCACCTTTTTTTTGGATAATTTATGCACCAATTATTTGGACAGAGTGCATAGATAAATTTTTGCAGCAATTATTTGCACCATGATAATAAGGCAAACAAAGTTGAAAGAACATCCACAATAACATGAGATCAATAACATCCAGCTAGCATATACACTAACATTCAGATTCACAAACCATCCGGGTTCACATCCAAACAACATAAATATGAGGTTCATATGCACGGTTCTCTTCACATAAATATTGAGACATACAGGTTCACATCCAAACCAAAAGACATGGCATTTCAGCTTCTCAGATTCACAAACTTAGTCTTCTTTTACTCCTTGTGCTCATTGCAGGACTTGCAGGCTGAACCATTTTGCTCCTTGTGCCCATTTTTTAGAGCCGGCTTTCTCAATAGGTTCATTAGTAAGTGAGGTAATAAATACTAGTGCATGTTTGCAAGGAATGCCAGATACATCCCATTGTCTACAAGAACATGTCCTGTCAACCAAATTCACCACAAACCGAAAGCCACTACCACCAAATGTTGTCACTTCAGCCACATCTTCTGAGCACTCTGATACTTCCAAGGTCAATTCTCTGCTTTTCTCATTCAACATCTTAATTATGTGAGGCAAAATCAAGCCATCTAATTTCTTCCCAATTTTCCTTCTTTGGTTCCACTTCACCATAAGTAATTGTCTAAGCTTGTCCATGAAATCATCGAGATTCATAGCCTTAAGGTCCTTAATCCAATTGTTGAAGGACTCAAATGCAAGTTGTTGGTCACATAGTCAACTTTACAAATGGTTCTCGAATTGACTTCTTGTCCACAACTTCTTGTGACACTTTCTTAGGTAATTTGTTGCAAAGAAGCTTTGCTTTCTCCATTTCAGGTCCAATGTTTCTCAAACAAGTATGTGTTCCATGAGTAAGTCACGCCCAAAGGTGGTCATCAAAACCTTCCCATGATACTTCTTCTTGAAATTGCTAACCAAGTGGAACATGCGCTCCTATGCTCTCTCGCTTTCGAGGAACACTTCAAAGAACCCCCGCCATCATCGTCATTTTGCATCATCATGCTTATTGCTAATCCCTTGGTGACCCAATAGCCTCCCCAGAGCTTACTCATGAACCAAATCCAATTTTTATTAGTTTCAATCAAAACACCAACACAAACTGGATACAACCAATTGTGGCCATCAATCGCATTAGCACTTGCCAATTGCCCTTGAACTCCCTTCACAAGAACGTCTTCATCCATCGCCAAGTAAGGTCTGCAACCATTAAGAAAGCCATCTATGCAAGGTTTCAATGCAAAGAAGAATCTCCTAAATCTGATTTTCTCATTTATTGTGTAGTGATCAATGATTACTAAGTTGCCAGGGCAAGAGTTCTCCACTTGTGCCTTGAACCTAAACAAATTGTTGAAGCTGCTGTCCCAATCACCATATAATTGTTGCAATGCTAACTTCTGGCCATAATATACTCTCTTGTAGTGAATATGCACTTTGTGATGTTCCTTAATCTTCTTTTGCAGTTCTCTTGCTCCTAAAGTAGCATCTTCTATTAGAAAGTCCTTCACCTTCTTGCATACCCAATGTTTAGTTCCATTCTTCACCTTCTTTTTCATTCTAGTGCTAGAGCAATCATGCTTAAAGTTGTTCTTCTTGACCTACAAAACAGCAACATACATTATTAGTTAGACACACATAGGAAGTATATAATGGACAAAATGAAGAATAATGAGAATAACATAATGAGATCTCCAATACTTACCACTACAGTCATTTTGTCTACTGTTGTAGAAGCATGTATTTTCCATGGACAGTTATCCAACACCTTCCTTGAACAGTAACCCCTAAACCTCTGCTTTGAACTCTTCTCTGTGGCGAATTCAAATTCATGTTTGATTGCATGCTGACAAAGAGCCAACTTGAACTCGGCCATATTAGGATAAGTAGAGCCTGGTTCCATAGGAGGATCTTCTTCATCATAATCAACAATTGGGTGATGATTTACTTCTTCATATCCCTGCTCAGGCTCTACTTCATCCTCTGAGTCATCCTCCAAATCAATGTCACACTGTAAGTCAGATTCCGAGTCATCCTCGAAATCATCTTCATCCTTAGCCACAACCTTTTCCTTCCCTCTATCAGAACACCCAACCACACTTAGAGCATTGATAGGTTCATTTTGCATGTAAATTGTCTCCTCATCAACACCGACATGTTCATTCATTGGATTTGGATTTCTTAGATAATCAAAGTCAGCTTGGACCCTGTTGCTGTCAGGTTGCTCTTCCCCATCAAAATCCCATTCAGTGATAGGCTCAAATGTTTCAGAGGGATCACAATAAATAATAAACATGTCTACAACCTTCTCCTTATTGTGCATATCAAACATGTACATCAAATATTGGTCTGAATTTACTTTCGAAAAAGTTTTCAGAACATGATCATAGTACTAAATATGAGCAACTTTCAAATAACCTGGTGGATACTTGTCTACAATTGACTCAACGAAATCCATATAATTTGACAAGTCCGAATCAACAACCATATCAAAACTAAAACATTTGACATCCTTTCTAGCCTTTTTGCGATTGCCAAACAATTTGATTTTCAGCAAATAACTGGTATTTGTATCCAGCCTGATATTTCACAACAATAGCAGCATGCATCAGATTTCAACTATCTATGTACAGGTGGTCTGTGTACTCCTAAACTGCTAATTGGATGGAACTCATGCAAGGACAAGGGACCTACTAATACATGGGCAACATTTGGTGTCTTTTTAGAAATATCAGCATATGTGCACAATCGTTTCCTTATAAATCAATCTCTCTTAAACCAGCTAAATAATTTTTCATATGAAAATTACTTCACTTATAGTCAGGCTGTGCAAGCAAATCTTAGCAATTGAATGGTGAAATACATGCAAGGCTATGAGTTGTACTTCTATACACAACCGCTAATATTTCCAGATAGCCTTTTTCTTTGTCTTCTCAACGTATTTGTCCCCTAGGCTTCAAAACTACAGGTGTTTACATAGAACTAAAAAAAATAAAATATTGCAGTTGGGAGTAAACATTGTGTAAGGCAAAACAGTGTTAAAAAAAATAAAATCTTAGCAATTGAATGGTGAAATACATGCAAGCTGCATCCGCTGACATGTTCAACATCTTCGGCAAGCAGTGCACAAGAAGATGGAAGGCAACGAACTCACCCTGTACAGCCGGCCGCAGTGTAGGCCGCCCCACCCGTGGCCGTGCTGGTGTCGCGCGGGGAGCCTGCCCCGGCCCTGCTAACGGCGGCGCCCGCCCTGGCCGTGCTGGGCTCACGTAGGGAGCCCGCCCCGGCCTCGCATGCGGCTCCAGCCCCGCCCGTGTCGGCCTCTGATGCTCCACCGCCGCCGTCATCCATCCAATGCGGACGAAGCCAAACCCAATGAGATTTGAAGCCCTATCCCCTTCTCTTCTCTCTTTCTCTGTGAGCCAGGGGCATATTAGTCTTTTAACAGGTGACCCTACACGTCAGTTAACCATACAGTAGGTCCAAAGTGACGGTAGTGTCATTTTGGGAACATAAATTTCATCCGAGGTCGGATAAGGAACATTTCAACTTTGGGTGTTAAATTAGGAACAAGTTTTTTTAGTGTCAAATAAGGAATTTTCTCTAAAGAATAAGAGAGGGAGGAGAGAATATATAGAATAAAAAGTCATATACATGTGGAGTTCACATAATGAAGTGGCAATGACATGGCATGTATGAGCTAGCTGCTATCTCATACTGTTGAGGACGCTCTCAATATATGGACCTTGTGGACACAAGATGCTTCCTAAGGAGGATTAAGAGCATCTCTACTAGATCGGAGGCGTCTCAAAATCAATTTCAGTAATATAAAAGTGTAATGTTGCAACATATTACTCAAAACTCATCCTTTGTATTCATTCTTACCCGTGGGGGCCACGTGTTGTGTCATGGTCGAATCCATCTTCCTTCTTCCTCTCTGCATAATACTTTTCCATGGCTCATCATACTTCTCTATGGCTAGAACGGACGGTTGGCTGTCGGCTGGGCACCCTTACACGCTGACTAATGGATGGCTGCGCTAGGTCGGACCTTAGGAGCTCAGGCGGCAGCATGAACTTTGGAGCATGGCGAACAGTGACACGAGGCATGTCCATGGGTGCCTGGCAAGCGGTGGCGTGAGGCTTGGCCACAGGGCACCCAATGCCTGGCGACGAAGCCTTGGCGAACCGATAGGCAAGCACTATCGCGGGGCCGTGCGTGGAAGTCTGGCTAGGAGTCACGAATAGGAGATGTCCCAATGTCTCCTTTCTTCAGGAGAGAAAATGTGGATTTTGAGATATCTCAAAAATTTATTCTCCTGTGTTACAAGATTTTAAGGATATAAGAGCAAACAAGAAATCTGGTAGAGATGCTCTAAGGCCTAATTTGAAAGAAGGTGATGACAAATCCTGGGATGGAAAATACCCCGTAAAGAATTACTTATTCAAATGATTTTTCTATAGATTATCCTACGAAAAATCTGAAATACCAAGGGGATTTGAGTTTCCAAACGAGGGGTTTCACCGACGCCAGGCATTTCTTGTAGTATAGGCTGGCATGAGTGTTAGATCCAAAGAAAAGTAAAAGACTATCTCAATAAGAGAGCGAAAATTTGCCATGGATTATAATTTTTCTTGCTTTATAATTTACATCTATGAACTCTCAGGTGATCACCCGAGGCCTTTAACTTCTTTTTAAGCAGTTCATTTTAAGTTTACTCTATATCTAATCATAAACCTTAGGGATACATGGTGGCAGGTTGTCCATGAACAGTAAATAGGTTTAATTATTGATAACAAAACCTATTTAACTTGCACTTATAATGGATCTGAATTCTCATTTCGAACGAACCATTTGAAAATAGAAAAAAAAATCTAGATTTTCACTTTGAAAGTTTATGTATTCTTACCTCGGCCTTGTTTGAATGTGTATATATTTATCTCAATCCACATGTGTTGAAGTGGATTGGAGTGGAATTAAACTAACTTTCATTCCACTCCAATACATATGGATTAGAGTGAATAAACATGTGTCCAAACAAGCCTGAAAAGTAGGCAGAGAAAAATTTATGAACCTACAGTGCATGCGTGTCCACTCTGTTGCGTCTCTGCAGAAGATGACTTCTGTGGTCCGGGAAAATGCGCGTCAGGACTCAGGACATGCATGGTTGGATGACCGTGGTCCCAAATACTAATCCTTTTCATTCTGTCCAAGGCAGGGTGCTTCTGTTGTTTTGCGCCTTAATTATCCCTTAGGCGCATCTACTCTGACTCATTCTCATTAATATTCTCCGACAGTGTCCGTGTCTTTGCAAAAGCAGTTGTACTACATACTCCTACACTGCAATGTACCCTGTTCAAACAAGACAACGAAAAATAGCACTTGACAATCATTTAAAACTCGTACTGTACGTACGCATCTCCAGGTTGTTCCATCGATGTCAGGCACAAATCACGAACAGCTCTAGCGCGAAATGTCCTTATTGATCCTCTCTAATCATGCTCGCATTGCTGAAGTTACGCTTCACCTTTTTTTGAGAACAGCCGGAGCTTCATTCATTGATCATGAATATGGTTACGCTTCACCTAATCAGCTTGTGATGTGGCTAGATGGCTGACACGGGCTACCTTCCCGGACAACTCGGACCGGCTCCTCCTTGGGCTGCGCCGGAAGCCCAACTAGGCCAAGATAGTTTAATGGGCCGGTAAGCCTGGCGTCATAACACGGCCTGGCTTTTTGCTAACGAACGTTAGTTAGGGTGAAAGACTTATGGCTGGTGAGGCGTGTACAAAACAAGGGGCATTGCAACAATGATATTAAATTTATTTTTTATTATATATATGGGGAGAATCTATGTTCCGTTCGTTTGGCTGATAAGCCATGGCTAAAAGTACTGTTGGTTGATTTGTTGTGAGAATAAAATACTGTTCGTTGGCTGAAAAAGTACGGCTTATAAGCCAATCGAACATGGTGTTAATATGGTAGCGTCTACTAAGATTCTTGTGTCGCCCTAGCGTTAGCATTGCACTATTGCTTGGGCTAGGCACACCCCAACCAATTCAATATTTGAAAGTTTGATTTAAAAAATTCAATAGCTGAAAGTTTGATTTATTCAACCATGAGCCAAGAAGGATTTATTGCTGTCCAATTGTCTGGGTTATATATGGCCCCGTTCGCTTGTCTTAAAATACGGCTTGTTCGGCTTCTTTTTCAGCCGGAACAGTGTTTTTGCTTGTTTTTTCAGTCAAATTCAGCCAAGCGAACGGGGCCTACGGTATATATTTCAATGGCAGAAGACAGTGTAACTGGATTTTTAATTAAAAATACTAAATAGAGTTTATATGTTTAAGACCATTAATTAAGCATAAAAAATTATTAAATGTTCTATATCTTATTCAATGACAGAATGTTAGGGGCCTCTTCAACGGAGAGTGTGCATCGTGAAGGACTAAAACGGATGGGAATAAAAAATGGAGTTTAGATATGTTTAAAACCATTAAGGCTAAAGAAAGGTAAAGGATGAATATCAGTCTCTTGAACGGAGGATATATATCGTGTGTAGGGATGAAAAGGGACCGATGAATAATTCCCGTCACACTTTCTAATTGTGTGTACTGTTTTTTTAATGTTATTATCCCTTTCGTATTCATGTTTATGGAAAAATATGGGAACAAGACGTGGAACGAAAGAAGAGGGATTTTCATTTTTTTTTTGTGGGATCATATTTTCATTATGTTTTGAATCTATATGGTACGTACATGTTAACATGTTAACAGGCATGACATATAAGTAACTATTAGACTAGTCACTTTATATATGTATACTTTTGTGTGACTTCATACATGTATATTTGAGAACATTAGATCAGGTGATTCAAACTTTTTGTTTTGGCTTCTCATTCGTATTTGTCCGTTCTATATATCTATAATCTCGTTTCTCATCCCTACTTTTCTGAACAAATCTATTTCCTCAAAAAAAAAACGAGATTGGGAGCAGAGTTTCCCTGCCCGTTTCAGTTTATTTTCATCATCTCGTGTGATTATTAGGTAGACAATAATCAAAGTCTATGGTAAGTCTATGCATACTATCCATCCAGGCCGGGCATACTACTATCTACTCCCTCCATCTTAAATTGTAAGTCATTCCAAAAATCTTGGAGAGTCAAACTTTTTTAAGTTTAACTAAAATTATAGAGAGAAACGCAAAGATTGATGACATCAAATAGGTATAATATGAAAATATAACTAATGAAGAATCTAATGATACTTACTTGGTATGATAAATATTATTATTTTGTTATATAAATTTAGTCAAATTTGAAAAACTTTAACTCTCCAAGATTCTTGGAATGACTTACAATTTGAGACGGAGGGAGTAGTAGACAACGAACAATAGTACTTGACCAGAATTCACGCCCGGCCTCCAGGGAGTTCCATCGATGTCAGGCATAAATCACGAACATCTGTAGCGTCAAATTGTGCCTACTGATCCTCTCCAATCAGTTCGTGATGTTGCGGGATGGCTTTTTTGCTTTCGGAACAGCTCCGACGGGCTCCTCCTCGGTCGACGCGGGAAACCCAGGCCAAGATAGTTTAATGGGCCGGTAGCGCAGCCTGGCGGCCTGTCTTTTCTTTGCTAATAACGAACCTTAGCTAGGTAATAAACATGTTTCTCAAAAAAAAAAAAGTTAGGTAATAAACATCAGCTGAGGAACATGAATTAGTACCACATCGAAGGGTGAATGACATATGGCTGGTGAGGCGTGTACAAAACAAGAGGCACGGCGACAATGCAACTCATACCTTTCTCAGCCTTTTGGCTAAAATCAAGTGTAGTACCTGTTCTTATCGGTTTAATATCTTGCCCACAATAATATTAAAATTATTTTTTTATATGGGGAGAAACTATTATGGTAGCTCTTGTGTCGCCCAAGCGTTGCACTATTGCTTGGGCTTGGCACACCCCTACTAAATCAATTGTTGAAAGTTTGAAATACATTTATTTCAGTCCATGAGTCAGGTTCTCTAAATTGGTTTACATTGGAACTCCAGTAAACTGTGTAATTCAACATTTTAATTAACACAATGGAGTTAATGATATGTTTAAAACCATTAAGGGTAAAAATTCAA
Source organism: Miscanthus lutarioriparius (assembly GCA_904845875.1). NCBI lineage: Eukaryota > Viridiplantae > Streptophyta > Magnoliopsida > Poales > Poaceae > Miscanthus > Miscanthus lutarioriparius. The sequence goes on from CAJGYO010000002.1 coordinate 14,029,787, forward strand.
AATGAATGCGGTAGAATTTGGATCTTATATCTCCTGTACAATATGAATATTACTGTTGTCTTGAACGGAGAATATAGAATATGTATCGTGTGATTAGGGATTACAATTATCAAATTCTATGCACAGTAATCAGTAATCATCCAGGGCCGGACATAGGTGTCGGGATGAGAGTCATCAAAGCAGAGGCGTAGCTCGTCACAATAGGCCTACCATATGGGCCGGACATAAATGTCACAATAGGCCCACCACAAGTCCGAGGCCACACTTCCTTGCATATGGGCCAGAGGCCCGGAGGTCTATATACAAGAGCAAAATTGCTGCAGAGGCCATTTTCCTGCATCCTGCCAGTTTTTTCCGCTTTTCTTTTGGTGCTACCAGAAATGACTTCATCCCCTCAAAAAAAAAAAAAACCAGAAATGACTTCAGATTCAGAGATTGTAGAGTTCGTTACACGAAAAGGTTAAGTGATCAAGTCTATCAGCTGATGCTGCCAGTCTCTTGTGCGTGTCAGGTAATGCCACAGCCATCATTCACATTTTTCCACGCGAGTGCTGGTACATGGAGCCGTCGGTCGTGCCTCTACCGTGCTGACACAACAATGGCCACCACTATCCTCCGATCAAATCGGACACTGAAAATGCAACTTCTTTCCCGATGACAAGATCCTTATCTCCCATCCAGGCGAAAACCTGGGACGTAACGTAAGGACACAAGGCGGTACACGTCCCATACGGCAAATCTGAGGCTGCCATCCTTGAACACTCTGTCCCAATGGGACGGGAGCTTCGTGCACGGCCGTCTCCGGGTCAGTGTAGCTACAGCCTGGAGAGGTGACGGGATCACTGTCAGACTTGCCCTGCCAGAGACGTTCGTCTCCGTAGAACTTTGAACTGGTGGCTGCAGGCTGCCTGGACTCGTGTCGTCCTTCTTCCTTCAACACGGGTGCGTGCACTAGCTCTGGCACGCGCGGTGCCTGTCCTGCTCCGGTTCCCAATCAGCTTTCGGCTTTACACGCCAGGAACAGAGAGGGATAGCCAACATGAAAACAAGTGAAGGTGCCTCTCTTCTTGCCTCGTGCTTGCGTCTCTGACCATGATTGCCTTCATTCCTGATAGCGGAGTCGGAAAATAAAGCTTGTATATGTCGCCCTCCTTGCAGGATTCAGCAAGCAGGACGCGAATTCGGGGGATCTGATGTGCGTACGTACGTACATGGCTGGAGCACCTCAGGATACGTATAACGACGTCGTCTTTGATTCCAATACGGGTAGGCAACTAGCTAGCTACGGGTCCAATCTGTGACGCAAGACGAGAGGAAAACCGGGGTGTTTGCAAGACTCTGTAGCTCTGAAAACACCAGTCGGCAGTCGCAATGACTAGCTGGTCCGCGTTCGCGATCCGACGGAATCGATGTGAAAACAATGGCGAGCGACCGCAACTCTGCAAGCTAAGACCGGGCCAGGCAATCAGGCATCCTTTAAACTATTTGCAAATGGACAAGCCTGCAAGTTTTTTAGACGCATGCAAGGTTTTTCCATGTCCGTTTCCCCGGCGAGTAGCTTTCTTTGACGCGGGTGATGCCGCTCCGTTGAAGTTGAAGCGGCTAGGGAGCCACAGCCAGAGCCAGCCCATACGCAGACGCAGGTCACTGTTCCTAGTCTCCTGCACGAGCTCACTCCGTCAAACCCGTCTCGACAGCCCGCCCTGCCTCATGTGGCTGCTACTGCTGACTTGTAGTACTAGTAATAACAGATTGGTTTTGTTTGGTGAAGAAAGACCGGCACTTAGTCTCTGGACTCGTCTTGCTGTGCTTTGTTCACCGTACATGCTTCAGTTCAGAGTTTGTGAAGAAATTCTCGTTGCCTGTGACAACCGTTTTGATTCTCGCTCCAGGTGGCAACTTGGAAGCGATGAAACCGCGAAAACGGACGGACCATATGCAGTTCCAGGATTCATGGACATGATCTGATCTCAGTGTAGTGCATGACGATATGCAGAGCGATCGACAGACAGTACGTGCACGTGGCAGGTGGCATTACCATGGATCAAGCATTTTTGGAACAACAACAACAATAATATATATAAATATATAAATCTAGCGGCCAAACTAGGCAACATGCCTTTTGCGGCTTTGCTTTTTCACATGGACCTCGATCTCGAAACTATCTTTCCAATATGAAAAAGTATACGCAAATCCAAATTTGTCCATAAAAAATATTCATTTTTGGCAAAAGTCTATTTATTTGAGAACTTATACTTACACATACTTTTATTTGGGTGATATACTAAAGGCATTGGGTACAATATCCTCCTCTACCCTTCTATAATCCCACTCCTCAGCTTCGTTCCTAAAGTGAATCCGAATCCCTAACTATGTCATAGTGAATTCTCCAAGTCTACATTCAAAAAGTTTAGTATATTGCTCTGGGCATCACCAAACCCACCAAAGAAGTACACTTTACTCGTATGGAATTGGTTCTAAGGCCCTGTTTGGTTGAGCTATGGATTTTGAAAAAGCTACTGTAAGCTATGGGCTGTGGAAAAGCTGTTGTGAGCTGAGAGTTGTGGAAAAAGCTAAAAGTCGTTTGGTTGGAGGAGTTGTGAAACTGTAGATTATGTAAGAAATGTATATAATGCCCCTAAAGGCATGAGGGACTATTTATATGCAAATTGCTCGTAAATAACTGTTGTACTCACTTATTCGCATGTAAATAATTATTTTGGAAAGGAAAAATTAATTTATTCTAAGTTTTTTTATCATTCAAAGTGATATAGTCCACATAAATAGAACCAAAAGATAAGGGCTCATCCAATTATGTCATCTCTGAACATAACTATCCTCCTCTCGCACTAACCAAAGCATCAGTTATTCTACTACGAATGGTATTCATGGTATCCTCATTCTCCACATCTTCACTCTCATTTCCCTGTGTTTGTGTTGTGCCACTTGTCTCTTGTACCAAGTATTCCTCATCAGCATCACATCTCTCGAACTCCTTATCACGCAAATTGCTGTCAAGGATAAAATTATGCAATGCCAAACAAACAATGATGATATGCTTCTGAGTACGAGTTGACAAACTTGGTATGCCCTTCAAAATACGCCACTTCTCCTTCAATACTCCGAAAGACCGCTCAATGACATTTCGAAGGGATGAATGCAAGAAATTGAACACCTCATACTTCCCTTGGGGTGGTCCAGAACGATTATGAAATTCTGGTATATGGTATGTGCTTCCTTTGAAAGGGGCCAGATACCCTATTCGGTTTGGAAAATCAGAGTCCACGAGATAATATTTTGCTACAAAATCAAATCAGTATAAGCAAATAATAATACAAATACTTTACTGCTACCTTAGTAAGGATATGTGTATACCTTTAGGAGGCACGGGAAATGAAGAAAAATTTGTCAATGCATGATTGATGATACGTGTGTCATGTGCACAACAGGGCCAACCAGCAACCGCAAAGATAAACCTCATGTTAAAGTCACAAACAACTAGCACATTCTGAGATGTATATCCATGACGGCATGTGTAATTAACCATATCCTTGGCTGGCACAACCACCGAAACATGTGAACCGTCTATTGCTCCAATAGCGCCTTTGAAGTAAGGCCAGAAACGTTCATCTTTGATTCTTCCATGTTCTGTAGAAAAACTAGCATCTCTCGGCTTAATATTGTCCTTAGCTAACTTGCGCAAACACTTAAGTACCTCGTGAAACTTAGTGTGAACTGTCCACAGTGATCGAGTGAAGCAATTTTCAGCTTGTGAAAATGATTGTGGGCCTCCGACAATCTACAAGAACATTGCTAATGACAATGGATGAAACATTGTTAGTAGAGGTCAAACCGTAGGTAGATACTAGCAACTCATGTAGTGCCGTGAAGACCTCAGTGCTCATTCGAAACATCTTATAGAAGTACCAAGCAAACCACCTCATCACCCATTGAATTCCAGTTTCTAGTGTTTCCCTATACTCACCTTTGTCAAAATAACACTTAGTGTATTGTGCACCCATTTGACCAATAACAGCATCATGCTGAGAAAGCTCAGCTAGGAGTACTAGTCCCTTCTGTCCTTCTTTGGCTACACATTCCAAGTTGTCATCCATCTACAAAGGATATTAAAATTTATTAATTCAATTGACCTAGGATACATCAGTATATGCACAAGGATATAATCTGACACAAGGAAATAATTTGACACAAAGAAATAATCTCACAAATAGTCTCAGTACAAGCAAATTATTTGTTACAGCCATACAACTAATAGTTCTCACAATAGAAATTAAAATTGGTTCACACGACAACAATAGAAATTAAAATTGGTTCACACGACAGCAATATAAATAAAAATTGGTTCACTGCCGCCTCATCATCTCCTTTTCAGCATGCTCTCTCTCAATCACATCCAGCCTTCCTTTATTTGTTTTGATATGGCTGAAGACCTCTCTAAATTCAGGCTTCATGATCAGCATGGTGGCAGTGTGCATTAGAGTAGTTCCTTCTTCCACCCCCACACTCTTCGACCATCTTCATAGCCTCTCCAATAGTGGGGATTAAATTAGTTGGAGGAGCTGATGATGCAGATACACTTGAGGAGATCTTGTCTGCTGCATTTTCTATCTTCAAACATGTGTTTTTGTACATGCGAAAAAATGGACACTTCTCTTCTTTATCTTCGGTACAAGAGCTCTTGCGTTTCTTTTTCCCTGGTTTCTTCAAAGCGGCTAGTTTGACATTATCATTATCGGGAGGTTTTGGTACCTCACCACGTCCTCATCACTTGCCTCATTAGAGGATATATCTCCAGGACAGGATGCAGTGGCCCCAGTCACATGTACCTTGCCAAAAATTAGATCAAGATCATCCAGGTACTTCGGTCCTTATTTTCTGAACCTCACATGGTTGCATTTTAGTCCTTTCTCACGGTTATCGCATCTCTGAAATTGAATGAAAAATTTTAGCAAGACACACCATATCAAAGTATGAAAAAGAATATCAATAGTGAGAGTTCTATTCTTACAGCAAGGTGTTCAGTACAACATTCCTTAGGGCAATCAACAGTTCCCTTTGCCGCGTCCCATCCAAGTCCGGTGGCATAATTCTTGAACTCCATAAACCATCCATATTCCTTTTTTATGTTGTCTAATTTGTTCTTCAACTGTATCTTTGTTTGCTTGTCACTGGTTCTTTCTTCAAACTTAGATACAAGATTTTTCCAACCAGTACTAGTGAAAAGTCCCAGGGGCCTATTCCCAGCTTCTATCTCCCCTTTGCAGATATCAATCAAATGCTTCAAAAAGAAATCACTCCAATCTGCCTTGTCACCCATTCTTGAATAAAAAAAGCAATTTTTTCGGACTTTCTAAATTATCATAATACCATGCCATCATTTTTAACATACACACAGCACACTGTACTGAATAAATAACATGCATCGAATCATTTATCGGAGATTGAGGTACCTACGTTGCAGATCCGGTCACTGGAGGCGTAGATCAATGAAGCTGAGGCCGTTGAAAGGGGCGCCGACCGTAGGTGCTGTGGCTGGGCGCGGTTCACTCGCGAGCTAGGCAGGGCTGAACCAGAGCGGACATGAGCGAAGAGGACCAATCCCATGCCGCAGCAGAGAGGAGGGACAGGGCGGGGATGGCGAGGAGCTGGGCAGGGCCAGCGAGCACCCGGCGGCAGGGGTCCGCGCTGGACTAGAGAGGCGGGGACGGGGCAGTGCCAGCGACTCTCGGCAGTGGAGAGGACTGGGACGGCGCTGGAGAGGACCGCGCGGCGCTGGAGGAGGCCGGGGCACGGCCGGCGAGATGCGCCACCGCTAAACCCTAGCTCCGTCTAGGCGTCGCCACTTGCGGACGGACGGGCTCGGAGTCGCGCGGAAGGGAAGAGAAGGGAAAAGAACGAAACGTTTTCTTCATAACCGATGGCAGTGCGGGTAATTTCGTTGAAAGTGAACCCCCCCCCCCCAGCCGGTGAAAGCAGCCTCTCCCTAGCTGTGAAAATTGAACTACTTGAAAGCTGGCTTTTTCAAAAGCTATTGGGCCAGCAGGTGCCCTTTGGTTAGCTTTTGGGAGCAAAAGCTGAAGCCAAAAGCTAAACCAAACACCCCCTAAGACTTGATGCTTGTTCAAAAGCATAAAGTACTTAATGTTTAAACTTTAAAGCTTGCTCTAGATCAATTTTTCATAAACAGTATTTGTGTCATCGGTGTACTACAGGATTGATAAACCATCATCTATTATGTATTACACCACTCTACTCAATTGCTCATCTTCTTTGGCTCTATTGATTAGGATCGTTAACATGTCTATAACAATGTTGGAGATAATGGTTCTCTTTCATGAAGGCCTTTATTTGTTTGGAAAAAGTGTCAATGTCAGTTCATTGATACACTAGCTTCGTGATAGAGGTTTCAACCCACTCGATCCACTTGGGCGAAAAACCTTTCATACATAGTGTTTGTAGTAGAAATGATCATGTAACCTTGTTATGGGATTTTTTAAAATCTATTTTAAAAATTATCCCGTTAAGTTTTTTCCTGTGGAGTTCATGTATTGTCTGGACAACCCTTTAGGAATATTGCATTCTCTCATAAAAGCCAATTGACACCATATGGAGATGGCTAGTAGCCACTTTATTTAAAGATTATACCAATAAGTTTGAGTAGACAATGAATCTATCCAACTCGATACGGTTCTTGTAGCACATTCAGAACAAGGGTTTTAACTCCAAAGTTTAGGCTGAACAATTGTAGATCCTCATTGTGTAGATTTGTTGTCCTACGCCTAAACCATCTAAGCATGTTCTTTCTACTATAACACAAGCTTGTAGTTTGGAATATTTATAACAAAGAAAATCTGATGTCCACACTGGTATACTCATTTTCGTATTTCTTTTGGGAATATGAAAAATCATCATGAGGATTTATTTTTGAAAGTGTTTTCCTAGTTGTAAGATTCCAATTGATAGGTCATAAGTGAACACTTTTCAAATTTCAATCCCAGTTGTTTACTCTTTTCTGCCACAGATGGCGATCAAACAAAGCTGTCGTTTTACAGCCTTGACCGCTACAGTTCCGTACTCATCTCAGTAACCTGCTGCCCCTTTGCACAAAGGACAGCAAGAAGAATAATCCTAGACCACAAGTCAGTACCACACTTCTGAAGTGTTGATCGTCACAGCGTTTTTTCTACTCTCAAGGATGGCATTATGGCAATATATAGATAGACAGGGAGCGTAGCATTCTTTCAAACGAAGACCGGCCGGCCATAAGTAGTGCGTGAGAAGGGACAGTGTCACCGGACACAGCAAGTGTGGTCCCGAGAGCCACATCCCTCTCTCCACCAGCGCGTCTCTTCCGCCTTCGCCATGTCCAAGCAGCACGACGCCTCCGACGACGGCGGCATCCCTGCCGCCGTGGCGCCGGCAAAGCGCCCGCCCCTTAACAAGTACGCCCTCGCCTGCGCCGTCCTCGCTTCCATGAACTCCATCGTCCTCGGCTACGGTACGTCCACGCATGACGCATACAATTCCATGCACTCGTTGCCATATATAGGCACCACGTGCGTACGTGCACCTCATGCGCGTAGTCAATCTATTATTTCTCAGGTTCTGATGATCTGATCCTTCTTATGTATGTATGCAGATGTGTCTGTGATGAGCGGAGCGCAGCTATTCATGAAGCGGGACCTCAAGATCGGTGACACGAAGATCGAGATCCTCGCCGGCATCATCAACATCTTCTCGCTCGTCGGCTCGCTCGCGGCAGGCCGGACGTCCGACTGGATCGGCCGACGGTACACCATGGTGCTCGCGGCGGCCACCTTCTTCGCGGGCGCGCTCATCATGGGCCTCGCCCCGGGCTACGGGATCCTCATGCTGGGCCGCTTCGTGGCGGGCGTCGGCGTCGGGTACGCGCTCATGATCGCGCCCGTGTACACGGCCGAGGTGGCGCCCACGTCGGCGCGCGGCCTGCTCACGTCCTTCCCGGAGGTGTTCATCAACACGGGGTTGCTCCTCGGGTACGTCTCCAACTACGCCTTCCACGGCCTCCCCGTGCACCTCGGCTGGCGCGTCATGTTCCTCGTCGGCGCCGTCCCGCCGTTCTTCCTCGCCCTGGGGGTCCTCGCCATGCCGGAGTCGCCGCGGTGGCTCGTCATGCAGGGCCGCATCGGCGACGCGCGTCGCGTGCTGGCCAAGACCTCTGACTCCCCCGCCGAGGCCGAGGAGCGGCTCGCCGACATCAAGAAGGCCATCGGCATCCCGGACGGCGTCGGTGACAACGACGACGACGAAGTGGTGGTCGTGGACCGCAGGAACAAGCAGGGCAGCCATGGCGAAGGGGTGTGGAGGGACCTCCTCATCCGCCCGACGCCGCCCGTCCGCCGCATACTGATCGCCTGCCTCGGCCTCCAGTTCTTCCAGCAGGCCTCCGGCATCGACTCCGTGGTGCTGTACAGCCCGCGGGTGTTCGAGAAGGCCGGGCTCACGTCGGACGAAAACTCCCTGGGCGCCACCATGGCGGTGGGCGCGTCCAAGACGCTGTTCATCCTGGTGGCCACGTTCTTCCTCGACCGCGTCGGGCGGAGGCCGCTGCTGCTCACCAGCGCGGGCGGGATGGTGGTGTCGCTGGTGACGCTGGCCTCGGCGCTGCACGCCATCGACCGGCTTCCCGAGGGCCATGCGACGCCGCTGGCCGGCGTGAGCATCGCGGCGGTGCTCACGTTCGTGGCGTCCTTTTCGATCGGCATGGGCCCGATCGCGTGGGTGTACAGCTCGGAGATCTTCCCGCTGCGGCTCCGCGCGCAGGGCTGCGCGCTTGGCACGGCGATGAACCGGATCATGAGCGGCGCCATAACCATGTCCTTCATCTCGCTCTACAAGGCCATCACCTTGGCCGGGAGCTTTATTTGTATGCCGGCATCGCTGCTGCCGGCTGGATCTTCATGTTCTTCTTCCTACCGGAGACGAGGGGCAGGAGCCTGGAGGACACCGAGAAGCTCTTCGGCGGTGGCGATCACGGCGAGGACAAGGAAGATGGACACGATGGGCAGAAGAAGTCCACTGAGTTGAGTAGTAGCCAGCCGTGACCTGATCTGCTAGTACGTACGCACGCTAGTATTGTATAACACGAACTGCCGAGTTGGGAATGTGGTCCGATTTGTCAATTCTCAAGGGAACGTGCGGCAAAGCTGCGCGAACTGAACGCATGCACAACTTACATATCCTTTCTACAAAGGATAAGAAACTCTATATGTTACTAGCGCGTTTCTCCCTCTCCAACACTCGATTTTTCCACCCTGTCGAGTATAATATGTGAAGAACCTTTTCACCCTGCCGAATCCGCAAATTCTGTAATTACTGATTAGGGACCCGTGGCCATGGGAGATCTTTAGCAACAGGGTCAAGACTCGAAGAGGGACTCGTTGGCAAATTTGGGTCTTGAGTAATGGCAACTAAAACTGTGAAATTGTTGCTGATTCTACAAATTGAAGTGTTGATTATGACTGTAAGGTAGCTTGTCCTGTAAAGCCTCTCGTACATCATCGATACGCTGGCTGCTGGCGGCTGCTTGATGTTTCTTGCACAACGACGCAGAGAGCAAGATCTGACCATAGGCAACCAAAATTTAGACGTATAGAATTGTTATATTAGCCAGAGTCGTAGTTTTGCAGCTGGAGTCTGGGGGTAGGGGTTTTAAAATTGTTACCCCTAGCACCGCCTCTGCGTTGAAACTCGCTATAATAAACAAAATAGAAGATGAAGCTAAATGCAACCTAAACATGTTGTCAGACATCCTACATGCAAGCTGTTGGGAAACCAACATATTTTGATGCATTCCAAAAGAACAGCTACCGTTAAATATTTTCTCTTACGGGGAAAAAAAACACTTGATGAGGTATCTTTAGGGAGGAAAAGTTACACGGGAAGTTAGACACTTTCATTGTTTAGGTTGCATTTTCCAGTGCCATAATAACAGAACCAATTCAAAACTCTCGGCTTTGTTCTTGTACTGGATATATGATGAAAGCTAATCTACCCATTGTTAGATGTGCTATCCTCTCAGCTGGGAATGGCTGTCAGTGTACAGTAACCATGTAGTGTCTCCAATCAAGAGTAAAGCCCGCGTACTTGTTGATGGGCGGGCGCTTCATAGAAATTTCTGATTTATCTGAAATTTGTGAACAATTTGACATATATTTCTCTGCTATTTGCAATTCATAGAAATAATTTATAATTTTTTTCTAAAAATTTGACATATATTCGTATTATCCCCAAATTACATCACTCTGTTCAATAAATTACACTGAAGAAATCATTTGTAAATAGCGGTGTAAATATACTTATAAGACAATGTAAGTGCAGTTGCAAAAATCTGGTTGTTAGGAGAGACTAAAACAACCAGTTGTTGGCTAGACGACTCTTTTGAAATCAAGTACCCGAGTCCAAGGGGTGCGTAGTAGAGGAGTGTTGACGATTCCTGTACCATCTCTTTAGGAGTAGAGATTCAGCGCAGAGGCGGAGCTAGAGGGCAGGGGTTGTTGTTCTAGGCCTTAGCCCTCGAACATTAGGCTGTTGCTCAAGTAACCGAAAGCACAATAATGAATGAAAGGAACGCGAAAAGATGAAAAGGCACTTGAAAGGCCACAGAAGGAATTAGGGTTTCTTCTTATCTCTTACAATGCTCCTAGAGCACTATTTATACATATATGTATCTTTTATATGGGCATAAATGCCCCTCCAACTACCCAGATCCTGTGGCAAATTCTGATTCGCTGAGGTGTCTTTGGTCCGCCCTGCATTAGACCTCCCCCGCTAAGCGCCTTCCTCGCCTTGTCCCCCCTCTGCTCCGTAGCTGACGCCAGGGGGCGTCCAGGAAACCTTCATTCCATCATTCTCACGGCCGCCTCTTCCTTTTCCCATCTCCTCATGAAAGTAGCCGACCTACATGACACAACATGACTAAGCAACGAAAATACCGCTTGGGTGAAAGAGCATTCGCGTCAAGTTGGAGGATTATCATCATGCGCCCCTTGATCATACTCGCACCCACGGAATCGAGTAGATAGATGTCGCCATCCATGCTCAAAAGGGCTTTTGCCCTCACGGAATGCGAAAAGGTACAAGGGCAATCTTGTCAATAGGTGTTAATTCTTGAAAGGGTCTTGGCGAAAACCTAGACGGCAAGGCAGTACCAACGAAAGGATTCGGGCTTCCCCAACAGGGGCAATGCCCCTAACATAACTATAATTTTTTACTTAATATATAGCTTAATAGTCTATATTAATATAAAAAAGATATGATAAAATATTCTTGTCATATGTATTTATTGATGCCTTCTGGAAAAGAAAATCATACAAGACACAATTAAAATAAAATATCTAATTCAACTATATTTGTTTGCCTACCATATTAAGATATATTTAATGAAATTTTAGATTTACTAATATATGATTCGTTATATTTTATATTTTACTGAACCCATATTTAACTAGTAATAATAATTCAATGGGAGTAAAGTACATGGCCGGTCCTCGAACTTGTGAGGTGTGTCATCCCAGTCTCAAACTCAGAAAGTGTCATTTCGGTCTTCAAATTCTGTTTGGATCTTATATTCATCCAAACGGATATAGAGGCGGGTACGAATTCATATCTATTTGGATGAATATGAGACCCAAGCAGTGTTTAAGGAGCGAAATGACACACCTCTATAAATTCGAGGACTGCCCATAAACTTTACTCTTTTATCAATCAATTGCTCTTTCTTTTAGAGAAGATTTCTGTCCCCCTCCTATTCCTTCTTTTCCTCGTGGCCCACCGCTAGGCCGCCCTTATTGGCGTCGTTGTCCTTCTTGCCGCAGTAGATGCGGAGGATGCGGCCATCCACCAGCTCGACGACCACCTGTTGCTTGGCCAGGCCCGGGACGTCCGTCATGAACACATGCGCGTCCTGAGTCTCCTTCCAATCCATCGGTGGCGGCGTCTACCACGGCACCGCCAAGCCAAAAGAACTCCGCAAAGATGCGAGACAACGCCAAAGAATATCCTAGTCTTCATCTTTTCGCGGTCCACGAACTTAATCGTATGTGTCATTTTAATCCTTAAACTTTAGTTGGGTCTCATATTCATCCAAACGGATATGATTCGTACCCGTCTTCATATCCGTTTGGATGAATATGAGACCCAAACAGAGTTTAAGGACCGAAATGACACTTTCTGAGTTCGGGGACTGAGATGATACACCCCCACAAGTTTGATATTCAATAAAATACCATCGATGACTAACAAGGTGTGGTGGTGGAGGGAAGGTTACAGACCTAGGGCTAATTAGTGATATTTTGTTTTCCTCTATAACATTCGGTGTTCTTTTTTTAGGTTTTTAATTTTATTTGATTGTTACGTACTCCCTCAGTCCTAAAAAATACCATCATAGGTTTAGACTAAATTAAAATTTCTTAAGTTTGTCCGTTTTTATAAAAAAATACTATCAACATTTGTATCTCCAAAAGAGATATATTATGAAAACGAACAAGATCTATAAGAGGTTCAATTATCCATCTAATGATACTTATTACGCATCATAGTTATTAATACCTTTTTTTATAATTTGATGTAAGGTAAGATGGACTGACCCCTTATAAAGAGAGAACATTCATTTTGGATTGGAGGGGATATATTGTTGCCGTATATGTATTTCATCATGCGTAATTGCTGATTGTTTGAACGGCCTTCCTATGTCTAAACTTTGGCTGCGCCACTAATCAATGAAGTTTAGATGTTTATTAAGGAAAACTCAATAAATTTAGGTTTTTTAAGGAAAACTCAACAAATTTAGGTTTTCTTTTTTTAACAAAACTCAACAAATTTAGGTCAGAAGACGAGCTGCAGCAACCCACTGCACAAAGCCCAATAAGAACGGGAGATAGCCCATCATCTTCGCTGAGTGAGAAGGTGAGAGATCACGCACGCCACAACACGGAAGGGCCCAAAAATTCCTTTTTGCTAGCCTACTTATTTGTCCTTGTCCTGCACCAAACAAAACACACAAATCCACGCTCGACGACTGCCCCTCGGTCGGCCCTTTCCAGCCGCTGATGATCACCCCCACCTTTTGTCCATTGTTTTATACTTTGGATTTTCTACGAACTATGTTGGAATTCGCTGGAGAATGGAAAAACAATCGGTGAGACTGGCCCAAAACTTGCGTGAATCTCACTTGCAGTACTAAAAAATGTCCATGCAGCCCGAGGCACGACGGCCCGGCACGAAGCCCGCATTTTTGGCCCGACCCAAGCATGGCACAACCCAATGGTCAGCGGGCCCGGGCCGGCCCGACCTAGGGGTACAGGCCGTGCCTGGGCCGTAGCTCAAGCCCATGGGTTGGCACAGTATGGCCCGACCTACAAGGGTCGGCCCGGTAGCGGCCCAGCATCCCTCCCCCACCCTCAGTCCCCCACGGCCTGCCAACCGGCGTAGCCCTAACGGCTCCTTCCGCCTCCCTCCCTCATATATAAGCGCGCAGACGCGATGCCCTCTCCCTCACCCCGAACCCTAAATCATTTCCACTCCCCTTGCCGCACCGCTCTCGCCTCGCCGTCTCTGCCTGGCCGTGGCGTCCGACCTCCCGACTCAGGCGACCTCGATCCGCTTTGCCATCGCCGAGCTGCTCCCTACTCCTCGTCTCCTCCTACCTAACCCCCTCCCTCTCTGCCTCTCCCTTCTCCCTCTCCCTATCTCCCCTCTTGATCTCGGTGATTATGTGAGTTTGTGTCCCCGACTCCCCGTCTATCCCTCCTCCGTTGCTCGCCGTCCTTCTAACCGGTGTGTCGTCTTCTTTAGGTGGCCCTCGTCTTCTCCGGCACCGGGCTCCGATTGCGCAGGTACAACCCTAACCCTAACCCTAACCCTCCTCTTCTTCCATTGATGATTGATCTATTCTAATATGTTCTTTTCATCCTCCATCTCTTTACGCAGGTCGGTGGCCGATGCGTTATCCTCTAGCTGTGTCATAGAGCGACCAAGGCTGCGCCACGCACCATTGAGGAACGGTGCTGGAGAGACCTCTACGGTCGAGGGCGCCATGGCTGGTGCTGATGACGAGATCGTCTGGCCACTCACCGACAACAACGATCTGATCACGGCAGGCCTAGCCCCTGAGGACGACGACGACACCCATGAGGACGCCACTTGCCTTTGTTCGCATCGATGATGGCGGCTCTGCTGTTCGATCTAAAAGCATCTAGGCCCCTAGTTGGGTTTCGTGATTAATGACAATACATGATTACTATGACTAACGTGTATTTTGCAGAGACAATTAAGTTAGGTCATGATAATGGAGATCGATTGGGCAATCATGGTGGTCATGCCCCTACGATGGAAATCGTTTCGGTTTTCAAATGATGGACAACAAGGTTAAGGATGGACTAGTTCTAAATGTCGATTGGAGTTGAAGAGACACTTAGAGTAGTTTAGGACTTTGTTTTTCCTTTGGCCGTACTATTAAGGGGGGTATGGACGGATAGCTTGACCTAGGTGAGTCTAGTGGGTTAGGTGTGGTGCACACTTGCTAAATCTAGCACTATATAGCTCCAAAATAGCCCTTAGATCTAATAGAGCAAACTTCATTCACGTATGATCGAGAGTTGGAAGTAAATGGAGGGTCAAATATCGACCGGACGCTTAGTTCCAGATGACCGACGTTGGCGAGAGTTCGGGCAGGTTTATTTGATCAAGGTGAAGTCGCTTAGCGCGACGACGCCGAGAGGGAGTGACCTGGACGCCGAGGGCCAGCGTCCGGTCGACTCCAGTAAGGTTCTAGAGAGGGAAAATTACGACCGGATGCGTTCGGTCACACTTTAAACACTGGAGTTCGGGGTGAACTGACCGGAGCGTCCGGTCAACATGACCGGAGCGTCCGGTCACCCCGCAGAGGCACATAACGGTTCGTTTTTCAGCCGGTGTTATAAATACTTCCTCCATTCGTGTGTGGAGATACTTTTGCTCATTCCAACAGCTGAGAAACACCTTTGAGAGTGCCAAGAAGAGCAAGATCCTAGTGAGGTGATTGAGATTTGATAATCCCAAAGAGAGCCCTCATTAGTGAGATCAAGAGTAGCAAAGTGTGCATCCACCCTTCTCATTAGGCTTGTCGTGGTCAAGTGAGAGTTCGTGCTTGTTACTCTTGGTGATCGCCATCACCTAGACGGCTTGGTGGTGATTGGGAGCTTGGTGATCATCCGGCGGAGCTTGTGGATGACCCAACTCAAGTTGTGAGCGGTTGTGGATGATTCACCGCGACGAAGTATCAAAGAATCAACCCGTAGAGAGCACTTGATCCTTGCGCGGATCAAGGGGGAGCTACACCCTTGCGTGGGTGCTCCAACGAGGACTAGTGGGGAGTGGCGACTCTCCGATACATCGGCAAAACATCGCCGCGTTCCTCCCTCTCTGTTTACTTTGAGCATTTACTTTGAGCAATTTAATTCTTGTCATTTACATTCCTAGAATTGCCATGTTAGAGTAGGATTAGAACTTAAGTTGCAAAACTTTTGTGCGTTAGATCAATAGAAACACTTTCTAGGCACAAGGGGTTAATTGGGCTAACCGTAGAGTTTAATTATTGCAAAGAAATTTAGAATTAGCCCAATTCATCCTCTTTCTTGGGCATCTTGATCCTTTCACGATCGATCTGAACGGCGGCGGTGGTGAAGGGGCGACGGCGACTGGGACCCTGACCTGCTCCAACGGCTCAGCTCCATTTGTTGCTGGTAATTCTTGTGGTGTTGGTACTGGTAAGCGTAAATCTACTTTGTGGGCCGATATTGATGAGATCTAATGGACTGTGAATGGTAGGAAAATCTATACTGAAGCTACCTATAAAATGTGTAAGTATACTTTGTCTACTAGATCTAATGCTGACACTGGCCACTTGAAGAGGCATCAGAAATCTTATAAGTAGAAAACTGATCAAGCTGCTAGGGTTCAGTCTGGGCTTACTTACAATCCTGATGGTTCTATGCATAACTGGGACTATAAACCTGATGTTGCTAGATCTGAATTGTATCACTTGATTGTTAGGCTTGATTTGTCGTTGGGTATTGGTGAGACAGATGCATGGGAGGAGTACATTGTTCGTGTTCATAACCCTAGGTTTACTAAGGTTTCTAGACAGACCACCACTAGAGATCTTAGTAAGCTATTTACAAGTTGTTTAACAAATATGAGAGAAAGTTTGGTGCAGCTAGGTCTCAGAAGCCTGCACAGCTGCAAGCCATACAGGTAAGAAAAAACAGACATGGGGAAGAATCTTTGGAGGCCCTGGATCATCCGGTGTTGTTGATCCTTCCTCCGCCCTGCCCACACTTCATCTCAATCATATCTGCATTGTCTTTGGTTGTGAGCTCACATCTTATCTGGACAAAGGACCATGTCACTGTATATGAGAAATGATTTCGACTTACTTCTCTGGTGGCGTGACCACAAGCTAACCTATCATATCATATCTATAATGGCTATAGATATTATGTCTGTTTCTGTTTCTACCATCTCTTCATAAACATGTTTCAACTTTCACAGAAGGATAATTGAAGAGCGATTTACGACGCTTGTTGCCTGAAATCTGTGGAGATGTCTGGCTTGCATAAAAGATTGGGAGTTAGGAGAAAGAAGGTTACAAAGATGTCGTTGATAACCAAGAGTTGGAAGACTCCTTTAAGAATCTTTTATCTTGATGAAGATGCATCTGGGGCTGCTGCTGCTGACATATCTGGGGCTGGCACATCTGGATCTGCATCTGTGGCTTTTGCTGGTACTTAGTGTGTGAGACTTGAGAGTTGTGAGACTTAAGAGTGATCTGTTGTCTTTGTATCTGTGATGTGTGACTGATACTGGTGAACAATGGTTTAAGACTAAATTAAGAGCTGTGCTGCACTTTTTTCTCTTTTTAGGGTTTCTCACAAGGGTGAGTTTTATTTAGAAAAGTTTTTAATAAGCCAGCATTGCACAAATAGCTCAGTTATCTTAATTCTCTTGTCTCCTTTAGTGGCTTTTGTTAGAATTTAGAATCTGTGATCGGTTTATAACTTGTGAATGTGAAATACTAAAATATGAATGAATTGTGAAATGTGATTGTGAAAATAGAGAAGTGTTGGATGAGAGAAGCAGTTTGAAGTGTTTTAAGGGCAACGGGTCGTGGACCGACACGACGACACGGATTTCGCCCGTAGGGTCGTGTTTGGGCCGGGCTGCCGCACAAGATCCGGAGGACACGGCCGGGAGGCACGGCGTGCCATGCCGCCCGA
Organism: Miscanthus lutarioriparius; assembly: GCA_904845875.1. Taxonomy (NCBI): domain Eukaryota; kingdom Viridiplantae; phylum Streptophyta; class Magnoliopsida; order Poales; family Poaceae; genus Miscanthus; species Miscanthus lutarioriparius. Next base: position 14,047,102 of record CAJGYO010000002.1, read on the forward strand.
CCCCTGTGGGCTGGCCCTGGCCTGTTCGTGGGCCAGCCCGTTGGCCAACTATCAGTTTTGATTTCTGAACCTCTCACGCCAGTACTCGTCACTCAAAACGTGAAATCAGTTTTTGATTTCTGAACCTCTCACGCTCGCGAAAGTATTGCTTCTCAATCCCAGATAGGCCACGTATATATCCACAGAACGCAGCACAACACCGTAGTCGAAAATTTCGCCGCAGACATGCCATGTACAAATCCGATTATCCGAACGCAGCGCGTAGTCCACCTCACCGCGCTGGGCCGGGCCAAGTGGCTGAGAACGGGGCACACCTCACGCGACACGACACCGGCAACCACCACCCTCCGTCGCCACGGCGCCACGTCTCGCCCATGCACGGTCACAGCGCCAGCGTCCCCCCACGTCGCATGCACGCAGCGTCCCCGAGGGCGCAAGCCTAGCTGCTTATCAAGCGGCCCAAAGCGAGCTCCAACACACTGCAGATCGCAGACCGTGCCGCGACGGGGAAAACAGAACAGAGATTCTAGCTGCCTAACAAATAGCTTGGGTCATGGCGGTGGCGACGACTGCTCGGTCGTGGCTCCTGCTGCTGCTCCTGGCCGCCGTCTCGGCGGCCGCGGCGTCGTCCGGGAAGAAGCATCAGCACGAGAGATGGAGGGTGAGCGGCGCCGTGGGCGGCCAGGTGGTGGAGAAGGAGAGGCGGCGTGCGGTGGCGGAGAGCGAGGCCGGCTCGGTCACGGCCGTGGACGTCGCCGACGCGGCGGGCACGGCGTACCGGCTGCACTTCATCACCATGGACCCCAGGGGCGCTGTTTCTGCCCGTGCAGCTGCATGCCGACATGGTGTTCTACGTTCACAGCGGTAGGTGACGTGACATGCTTGCTGTTTACGCACTTTATTAGTAACACAAGCAGATACATGTATTTGGCACTTACTAATAAGCACCAGTTACATGTCCTTGGTAGAACAACCTTTCTGATTACCAAACACTAGTGTACTCTCTGTAGAAGGCTAGAAGCTACATATACCGTCTGTGCGACTAGCTAACTTTCAAACTGTCTGATTTGTGAGAGACAGGTCAGGGTAAGGTGACTTTCATAGAAGAAGAGAGCAGCGAACAGAGTTCCCTTGAGGTGGAGCGAGGAGTCGTTTACAACTTTGAGCAGGGGAGCATCTTGTACATCCAGAGCTACCCCAACGCCAGGAGACAGCGTCTTCGGATCTATGCCATCTTCACCAGCGAAGGCATCAACGCCGATGATCCCTCGGTAATGAACCTCCGATCCTTCCTCTGCATTTGGTTGACCCCTCGGTACACTTTGTGATTGTTGTGTGTCAAAGCAGAAGCCCAAGGTGGAAGCTTATTCCAGCGTCAGTAATCTTGTCAAAGGGTTCGAGACTGATGTTCTTCGCCAAGGATTTGGGGTAAGTGAAAACTGGTGTACTCAAGTACTTTTGCATACTGCCCCGGCCGTACATGGTACTCATACGCCTGGTGATCAGCAAGTTAATCGGTCGCATCTTTCACAAGGTCAAACCAGAGGTGGTAGAAGCGATCAAATCTGCGCCGACCCCGCCACAAATTATAGCCTACAACCCAGAGGAGAAGGGGGACGAGAAACCCAGCTGGACTGAGGACATCGTTGACGCGCTCTTGGGAGTGCGCGATCCGGAGGAGTTCCTGAACAAGAAGAAGAAGGACAAGGACAAGCACAAGGGCAAGGACAAGGACAAGAAATCCAAGAGCAAGGCGTTCAACTTCTACTCCGGCAAGCCAGACGTCGAGAACTGCTACGGGTGGAGCCGGACGATGACCAACAAGGACCTCGACGCCCTGCACGGATCCAACATTGGCATGTTCATGGTGAACCTGACCACGGTAATCCATCACGCGATTAATAATCTCAGCTCGCCATGTTAATCTATCAGCACGGACGTCAAATGGTTCTTGCACCGTGCAGTGCTAATGGTATCAACGACGATCCACTGGGTTGTACGTTTGTTTGCAATTGCAGGGTTCGATGATGGGGCCTCACTGGAACCCCAAGGCGACGGAGATCGCCATCGTGACGGACGGCTCAGGGATCGTGCAGACGGTGTGCCCGAGCAGCACCCCGTCGGGCGGAACCAGGAAAGGGCACCACGGGCACAAGCGGCGCGGCGGGCCAGGAGGCCGCGGCGACGAGGACGAAGACGAAGGCGGCCGCTCGCGGTGGCAATGCAGGAACTCAGTGTTCCGCGTGAAGGAAGGAGACGTCTTCGTGGTGCCGCGGTTCCACCCGATGGCGCAGACGTCGTTCAACAACGACTCGTTCGTGTTCGTCGGGTTCAGCACCCACATGGGGCAGAACCACCCACAGTTCCTGGCCGGGAAGGGGTCCGTGCTGCAGGCCATCGGCAAGAAGGTGCTGTCGCTGGCGCTGGGGCAGCCCAACTCGACCGCCGTGGACAAGCTGCTGTCCGCGCAGCGCGACTCGACGATACTGTCGTGCATTTCGTGCGCCGAGGAGCTGGAGGAGAAGGCAGCGAAGGAGGAGAAGAAGCGACGGGAGGAGGAGGAAGAGAGGAGGCAACGGGAGCAAAAGGAGAGGAAGGAACGGGAGGAGGAAGAGAGGAGGGAACGGGAGGAAAAGGAGAGGAAAGAACGGGAGGAGAAGGAGAGGAAGGAACGGGAGGAAGAAGAGAGGAGAGAGCGGGAGAAGGAGAGGGAACGGGAGGAGGAGGAGAGGAAGAAACGGGAGGAAGAGGAGCGAGCCAGGAAGGAGCAGGAGAAGCAGCGGAGGAGAGAGGAAGAAGAGATGGCAAGGAGAGAGCAAGAAGAGGAAGAGAGGGCGAGGAGGAAGGAGGAAGAAAGAGAAAGGGAAGAGGAAGAACGGCGGAGGGAGGAGGAAGAACGTGGAGGCGGACGTGGAGACGAAGACGAGCCAGAGAGGGAAGAGGGAGAGGGAGGTGACGAGCCGCCGTATCGCTTGTCCAAGAAACTGAACAAACGCTACCGTGCTGGTATGTTCAGGAGTGGCTGAGCGAGCAGCCGAGCAATGGCTGTAGCCTCTGTTCCGTACAAATAAACAGGGGGCCTCGTACAGATGGCCACTTGCCAAGTCGATCAGTCGGCTATGTAGGTCGTGATGTGTTTGTTGTGTCGTTTGATAAACTGTGTTGCTGAGTTTAGATCCCGCTTGTATGAAATGTACCATAAATAAGCAGATTTCAGTGTTCATGCGTGCTGCTGCTTGCTACGTTGCTAGACTACAGAATAGCATGCTGCTCGAGTGCTCGTGCATCCTCCATCCCATGCCGCTTCACTGAATCATAGGTGTGCTCTTGATGCCAAATCATGCGGATTCACTGAATCATAAATCATAGGAGTGCTCTTGATGCCAATCATGCGGATTCCTGAATCATAAGGAGTGCTCTTGATGCCGCAGTGGTACAAGGCATTCGGAAAGACTTGAATGAAATCAATCCAGCGGTTACGTTGGTAGAGCTTACTAATGAACTAATTATACTGTGCTGCTCGAGTGCTCGTGCATCCTTCATCCCGGTTCACTTTAACATCAAAGGAGTCATATCGCTCTTGATGTCGTAGTTAAAGGATTGCTCTTGATGTCGTAGTTAAAAGACAACACATGGACAAAGTTTCCATAATTGTTTGTCCAGAGAGGCAGTATAAGAAATTTAACCCAATGATAACCTGGTGAGCGTTACTTGAACACGCATCCTCCCCCAGATTTTGCATTAGACGATTGTATTCTAACAAATGGTTCCAAAATCACAAGATACACATTTGCAGCTGCAAACTATACAAAATGTTGATTCTGGATTCTGGGGACATGAAAGCAGTTTTGCCAAGTACCATCGACCGACAGGATGAGATATTTGTTCACACCGGAATAGTTATTCCCTTGCTTGACATGCTGTCAAGGATGTCGTTCAGGGCTTGGCACAGTCCAGCAATCTGCAAGTATCAAGCAAGCACAACCGATCAGGCCGATTAATCAATTTTCTTGAAAATAATAATTGGCATAGGTGTCAAATAGCAGGAGGTTGTGGAAACAACGTGAGGAATCTGTGCTACAAGTGAGTGCAGATTTGTCTGCGTGCATTGTCTTTCCAATTTTCCATTTCCATGACATGAGACGCTTATGTGATACTAACCTGCTGATCCCATTGCTGTAGCTCTTCGGTGTCATCATCAAAATGTATCACAGCCTCAACCTGAGAACCAACAGAAAATATTTGGGCGAACATGGTTCAAATCACTATTAACATACAAG